>VMDR010001894.1:0-65000 GCA_007922815.1 Macrotus californicus | reverse complement strand
GGCTGTGGTGTTTTCTTCCCTCTCTGGTTTGCTTCATCACAGTGTGTGGAGGGGAACAAAATTATTACATTGACAGGAGAATAGCAGTTACTCTCGGCTTTTTCTCTCAACAAGAGAGAGCGTGCGTGTGACATGCAGGACCGCCCCTCTGTGCCTCAGTCTTCCCCATCGCTGTTTGGCAGCAAACCCGCACTTCTGGATCGGGTCTTTGTGAATGTGCCGACCCCGCTCCCGTGTGTGTGTGTGTGTGTGTGTGTGTGTGTGTGTGTGTGTGTTTCCTTTCTCTGTTGCCACACTGTAGCACATCCCGTGTCTCCCTGGCTCTCCCTGAAAGTAACTCCTTCCAAAGCCAAGAGCTATGGTCATCAGATAGATTGCTCTGACTCCTGAAGGTTGATGGGCACTCGATGTGATGTGTTTCATGAGAAACAGGGGGACATTTAGGGGGAAGATGTGGAGACAAGCCCTTCCAGGAGTCACTCTGACCCTGAAGGCCTTGGGCCCATCCCGGACTCCGGAGTGCCAGGGCACTCGTGCATGTATTTGATCAGCATGTTTTCCGTCTTGGTTCATGTGCATATTTCATTCTGGAAGTCATGTAGCCCCCTCTTATTGCTTTTCTGCGGCCCCCACTCCTACTGCTAAATTAGTGTCCCCACTTATCTAGTTGCACAATCCCAAAACCAGGTGGCCATCTTGGTACCTCCCTCACCCCCACGTGTCCTGCCGTCACCAAGTTGTGTCACTTCTACTGCTTCCAGTGTGTCCCCATTCACTGTTTCCAGCATCACCACCCTAGTTGTGGTTGCCATCGTCCTTTGTCGGGGTTGGTGCGGTGGAGCTTCTGTGGCCTCCACACTCCTGGCTGCCCTGGGCCCACAGAGCAGAAGGAAATGGTGAAGGTGACAGGACACTTAGGACTCTTCTCGATTCTTCTCCCTCAGCCTCTGAACAGTCCCGTGCCATGGGGCCCCGTGGCATTGTAACAACAATTATGGGGTACATACGGGTGGTGCCCAAGCAAGAAGATAACAGAGTGAACGGACCGGGGATCCAGACGCGCCTCAGCTTCTAAGCTAAGGTGTGACCCGGGGCAAGGTTGAGAGCAGAAGCCTCTTGAAGAGAGCGCTCAGTCTCTGCGTGGTGCGGTCAGGCCCTGCTGGCAGACTCCAGGCTCCTCCTGATGTTCGCAGCATGAGCCTGGGAGGTGGAACAGGGAACTGCTTGAGGTTTGATGGGCCATGCTTGACTCTTGATTTGTTGTTGTTTTTATTGTTACTACTAACTCAGTTTTATGGGGGGGGGGGTGGTTAGGGTGTGGAGGTTGGTAGTCATTGTTCTCATTAGGAAGAACCATGCAGTGCCCAACACATTGCCCATGAAGCCGGACTCAGGGGCCAGGTGACTGATTTTTCACCTGATGCCAGAGTTCCCCAACACTGAACTGTTGACCTTCGGGTTGGATAACTGTGTTGTCAGGGACCTTGGTGTGCACTGTGGGATGTTCAGCAGCACCCCTGGCCGGGTAGATTGTAGGTAGTGCCCACCTCCATCTCAAGTCCTAAAAAAACAGAAATGTCTGCAGGCATTGCCAAATATCCCATGTGGGGGGTGGGGGTGATGGCAAAATCATCCCAGATTGAGAACCCCAGCTTTGTACCCTTCTCAAGAGTTTCAGTGTTTTTTCTCAGGAGAAACTATTTTAATAGAAAAATAAGAAAACCAGAAAGTGTTAATGAAACCAAAATCATAAAGAACTACTATGCAAGCAACGATCACTGTATGCTGGGCCATTTTCTAAACACTTGCTGCGGGGTATTCACTAAGTTAGCCCTCTCACCAGAATGCCACAAGGCAGTGTATTCATTTCCCGGAGCTGCCGTAGCCATGAACCACATCGGGATGGCGTAAAATCACAGAAATGAATTCTCTCAGAATTCGGAGACCAGGAGTCTGAAATCAAGGCATTGAAGGGCTGGTTCCTTCGGGGATCTGACTGGGGACCTGTTCCAGGTCCCTCTTTTAGCATCTGGTGGTTACCTGGCTCGTGGGAGCATCTCTCCCTGCCTCATTCTTCACACGGCTCTCTTCCCTCAGAGTCTGTCTTCTCTTCCTACAAGGACACCAGGCATCAGGTTGAGGGCACTCCCAAATCCAGTATGACCTCATTTTAGTGTGACTAATTATATCAGCAAAGAGGCTATTTCCAAATAGGGTCACATTCTGAGGTTCCAGGTGGACAAGACTATGGTGGAAACACCATTTAACTCCGGTACAGGCAGGTATTGTGCGTATGTCTGTTTTACAGAAAAGGAAACTGAGACATAGAGAGTCAGTGACCATGTCAGCATCCTCAGGCTCCACCCCAGGCCCATGGAGCAGAAACTCGGGGCGTGGGACCCGGCTGTCTTGTTTAACGAGGCCTCCAAAGGGATTCTGATGCGGCCAAAGTTGGAGAAGCTCTGATGAAAAGTGCAACGCGAGAAAAACATCTTCTAAGAAATTTTTTAAATAAATTATCAAATGTTTCTCAAGTGTACTTGGTTTACAAAGCCCAGTAGTAATCTCTGACTCCAGAAGGTGGAGTCAGGAGAGTTCTGTTTATCTGTCTAAAGGGATCTTTTCCTCCTAGTTCACCAGGGCCAAAAGTTGAAAGCCCACAGTGTTCTGACATTTGCCTATGTGAAGGTAGGGAGTGTCCTGTCAAAGGCAAATTGAGAAACGTATTTTCTCCTTTGTAAGTCACTCCTGTCTTCTCAGCCGTTCCTTCCAGAAGGGAAACCACTGGACACCCAGCTCCTTTCTTTCGTCAGCTGCCTTCTCATCCCAAGGGCCTTCCCTGCCAGGAATGGAACACGCTGTTAGTGCCTGTAATAAAGTCAAGTCATTCCAGGCTCCTGTGTTAATTGATCTTCATTTCCTATTATTTCACCTCAAAGCAAACACATCACTCACCATGGTGACACAGAGTTGTCTATCCTCTCTGCAAGCATTTTCTCTTTCTAACAAGCTCTTATTATTCTCTATTTCAGAAGGCCTTTCCCTGACATCTGTTTACTGTAGGAAACTGTGCTTCTTTTTAGAAAAAGTAGAGATTATATAAATTAATGCCATCAGCAGGAGGGAAGTAATTACCCTAAAGCATAGGTGGTTGATGTAAGCCCACCTCTATGATACACTTCTGCAAGTGAAGGGTCTCAGACCTGAGGCAGAAGCCCGTTCAATTTTTTTTGAGGATGTTTGGTGTGAACTTGGGAGAAACAGAAGAAAATTGGAGACATTGATATTCTTTCTGGGGCTGGCAGAGGCCCCTCAACTGAAGAGGAAGCCCCGGCTCTCATGGTTCAATTTCCGATGGGAGAGGACCTGGCGTAGAGATTCAGTGATTAGCATCCAGTGTCCCTCAGTCTTCATCAGATAATGCACAAAATGAGCCAGCGCTTCCTCTTCCTGGACAGGTTTGTATTGTTGCTGTTTGGGGTTTGTTTGTTTTGATGGTGGTTTTTGCTGCTTGCCCCAACACTTAGGAGAAGTAAACAGTAAAAGGTATAGAAGCTTATGGTAAAATTTTCAAACCTTTCTGTGGGATGTAACAGTAAAAGTTTGCTTCCCTACCTCATTCCCAACCCTCTCTCTAAAAGACATCACCTAAAGGTATATTACAAGTCTTCCAGAACATCATGTGCATTTACCATCAGATATAGATGTGCATAGCCCTTTAAAAAATGCATGCCACTGAGACAATTGAATACATTTTGTTCATGACCTTGCTATTTTTATTTAATAATGTCTTGGAGATTATTCAATACCAGCATGTGGAACTGGACCTCCTAATGGGCCATGATTGGGTAATATTCCATCATATGGGTGTCCTGTCATTTATTTATTTATTCCTCTATTGGCAGACATTTAGGTGGAGCTCATATTTTGCTTCTATTCGGTAATGAACACGGCTGCCTACGTATTTTGTCTACTTGAGCAAAAGCACCAAAAGGGTGATTTTCCTGTAGCAGAAGGGCTGGAACCAAGGGTATGTGCATCTTCAAAATAATCCGTTTCATAGGAATTGCCAAATTATCCTCTAAAATGGTTGCCACAGTTTTCTCTCCACCATGGTCACATGACAATGCCTGTGTCACCCCAGAAATCACCTCCAGCAGCAGCAGAAGAGCAGACTCGAATGCCATCGGCAGGCCCAGCCAGTCAGCAAACAGCACGCCACTGTTAAAAATTGGCGGTGCTATTGCATCATCAGGTTCTCAGGAAGCAACCTCTTCATAACACTGGGTAGCCCAATCCCCAAGCTCGGCAAGTTTTTTTTCCCTTTTCAATACATCACATTGATTTTCTGTATGACTTTATCTGCTTAATACAAAGTGGGATTGAACAGTTATTTGTCTGGATTTGACCATTCTTATCAAACATTTATGATTTAGCTTTCGCCACAGCATCTTCTTGTAAGGTGTTTCTTATTTTTATCTTTTTCCGTAAAGGTAGGATTGTGTTGACAGCCCTGTAATAAATCTGTCTTGAAAGAGTTGTGTTGCTGAATGGTGGGGAGAGGGTGGGGGCTCTGTGCATGGGCTGTGCGAGGAAAAGCTTCCAGAAGGGGCCATGTGAGTCATTTCTGGACCAAAGTCATCTTTTAATAATAGTAATGGATTCCCTGACTTTAGGGTTTGTAATGTATTAGGGTTGGGTGCTTCACGGGGAAGCACAGAAGGGTGCTGCTCTGTTGATGAATTGTCCAGTAAATAAGTGAGGTTGTGCCACCAACACCAGTTCTCAGAACCACCTCCTGTCTGTACACAGAGCAATGTCACTGTGAAGGTCAGGGCAAGGTCACCGGCCTTCACTGATTGTCTGGGTCTGAATTCAGTCTGAATACAAGAGATTAGAAAGTAAGAGAATATACTAGGATTCCTTGTTTTTCTCTCTTTCATTGTTCTATTTCTTTCTTGTTGAGGCATTTTCTGGCTTCGTGTGGAAAAAAGGGAATTAAAAAATTGCTATCAGTTCTAGAAAACTTCACTGAGCACCCACTAGGTGCATCCTACCCTGGGAAGCAGTTCCGAGGACACAGGCATGACTGAAGCAATGTGGTAAAGTGCAGTGAGCAGCCAGAACATGGTGAGCTTGCATTTCAACTCTGGAGCTGGGTGACCCAAGCCTTTTATGATTTTATTTTATTTGTGTTTTTGGCTTAAACCAACACACATTTGTCACATTACCACTTCTGTGGATGAAGAACCATCCGGGTGTGGTTCAGCATCTCTCTCAGACTATAATCAGAGGTCTGGACTGGGGACAGTTTGCTTCCAATCTCACGTTCATTGTTCTTGTCAGAATTTGTTATCGTAGCTGTTGTTGGGCTGAGGGCTTGGGTTCCTTGTTGGGTGTTGTTTGTGGGTTGCAGCCACATGGGCCTCTCTAAAGGGCAACTCACAGTATGGCAGCTGGCTTCCATCTGAGTGAGCCAGCAAAAGATGCCCAGCCAGACAGGGACCTTAATCTCAGAAGTGGAAATCCATCATTTTACTTCTTATTGAGATATAAACTTTTCTCTTTTAATTCAGTGGTTTTTAGATTATTTGTAAAGTTATACAACCATCACCACTATCTAGTTACAGAACATTTTCATAACCCCAAAGAAACCCCATAGCCATTAACAGGTACCCCCCATTCTCCACCTGCAGCCTCTGGCAACCATGAATCTCCTTTCTGTTTCCATAGACTTGCCTATTCTGGACAATGCACATAAATGGGCTCATATGTTTTATAGCCTTTTTTGATTGGTTTCTTTCACTTAGCATAATGTTTTCAAGGTTCATCTGTGTTGTAGTGCATGCCATTATATTATTCTTTTCTATGATTGGATAATGTTCCATTGAATAGATACATTGTGTTCTGTTTATTCATTCACCAGTTGTGGACAATTGGTATGTTTCTGCCTTTTGACTGTTATAAACTATGCTGCTATGAGCATTTATGAACAGGTTTTTATACGAATATATTTTTCATTCTCGTGAGAGTGTACACCTAGGAGTGGAATTGCTGGGTCATGTGGAGACTCCACGTTTAACATGTTGAGGAGCTGCCAGACTGCTTTCCAAAGTACCTGCTCCATTTAACAATTTCACCAACAGTGTCTGAAGACTTTCGTTTCTCCACATTCTTGTCAGCACTTATGGTTGTCTGTCTGTTTTATTACAGCTCCTGGTGAGGGTGAAGAGGTGCAAGTGTTTTCTTGATCCTCGCTTGACTCACCCGGGACTGTGGGGCAACTCTGTGTTAGGATTTCGGGTAATAAAGTTGAGGCAGGTCACGGATTTTTGTTTACTTTTTTTGTTCTGTTGTTAACCCCAAGGCACAATGTTGCACAGTGGCAGATGCAAGTCAACTCCTCAGCACTTCTTTTTATTGAGATGGAGGTCCCAGGTTTGCTTAGGGGTGTTGATTTTTCTTGGTGTGTTTTGCAGCAGGCATTCTGAGCCTGTATGTTTTTATATTGCAGAAACATTGATGGTAGCGTCTGTTGGGAAAGGCTCTGTGACCTGGAAGCTCTTCTAAAGAATCACACTGTTTTCCCACATTCAGAACTTGCAGTAATGCCTGCATGACCTGACTGCCTCATTTCTATCCCACAGCCATTCGCTGAGAACCCTATAGGCTTCACCGTGCTCCGTGCCCTGGCTACAGCGCTGGCAGTCCCTCGGCACCCCAGAAAACCTATCTTCTAAAGGACCGCTGCTATCCCTAAGGCAGTGCCCTCTGTGACCCCCATGTGTGTGTTTCTGAAACAGTTTTAAGTACACCGCCGTGCTTGATGTGCCTGTAATACTGTCCTGATATTTGCTTACATTAGGTTGTTTACCTAACTCCTCATTTCTGCCCCCATCCCCAGTGCAAGTTCTGTGAAAGCAGGGTTGTCCCCCTTGTTCTGTTTATGGCTAGAACCTCAGCCCCTTGAACAGGTTCTGGGACATGATAGGTACTTTCCAAATATAGGTGAAGGAGGGAGGGAGGAGAAGGACCACCGTCCTATGAATTTCACTTTATAGCTTTGGAAAGTGAATCTCACACTGTGTAAGCAACTCATGTGCATTCATTTTTTTAGCAAGTATCACTGAGCACCTAGAGGCAGTGTGGGGTCTTATTAGCACTTGGGGGTCACACTGCCTAGGTTTGAATCCTGGCCCTCCATATATGAACTGTGCATTCTTGGGTGAGTTACTAACTTATTGGCACCTCAATTTTCACATCTTTAGAATAAATATAATAGTGACTTTTCATAGGATTGCTGTGAGGATTAAATGAGTTAAGTCATGTAAAGATCTTACAGAATGAACAGTATGTGAATATATATTATTACTATAATAGTAACACAACACATTTTTATTATTAGTGTGTTGTTTTTGCTGCTATTTCCTACTATGTGTCAGACATTGTTCCAGACGCTAAAGTAAATTAGACAAAATCTCATCCCTCAGGGAGCTTGCATTTAAATGGTAGGGGAAAACTAATAAGAAGCAAATACAATTATTTCAAGTGAAAATGAAGGGATGGAAATTGATAATGATTGTGTGTGTGGTCAGAGATGGCTTTTGAGGAGGTGACACGAACGAGATCCTGAATGATGGCAGCCAGGCACAGATCTCGGTGAAGAGAATTACCACCAGATTCGTGGCAAGTGCAAAGGTCCTGGGGTGACCTGATCTGTTCAAGGGAGAGAGAGCACCACTGTGGTTGGATTCGAGTGGAGTGATAGGCAATGAAGTTGGAGAGGGAGGCAAATGCCAGATTATGAAGCCACTACAAGGAGTCTGGATTTTATTCTAATGGTGATGGAAGCCATTGAAAGTTTGTAAGCCAGAAGGTGACATGGTTTGACTCATGCTTTTAAAAAGGCGTGGTTTCAGTCTGTGGGAGGCAACAGTGGAAGCCAAAGCACTTGTTGGAAGGTTGCTTGGAAGAGGGCAAGAATGGCCACTTATTCCAGGTGACAATAATGGAGATGGAGAAAAGATGTCGGATTCAGGACACATAATCTTACTGCTCATATTTGAGTGTAATTGTTGGTTGTCCTGTCTCTCTCCCTCTGGACCACAAACCCTAACTCCTCATGTCCACATCCTGATACCCACGGTGGGCTGACCACCCAGTAGGCACCCACTGCACGTGGGCTGCACGGATGCTGCAGATAGACCACCCATGTAGGAAGTGGCAGGTTAGAGATAAAGCAACCAGGGCGCCTGGCCATGGATGCTCTGAGCCTCTGTTCTTGTCAGCCTGGCTCATTCACAGCCTGTTCCCTAGAATAATGCCTTTGGTCCTGTTCCCTTTCACTAGCAGGGATTACAAGCTTGTAAATAATGTTTTCCTTTTACAATGTGAACAGAAAGAAGAGCCAGCAGTGTCAAAACTCTGTGAGCAAATATTTTATTTTTTCCCCTTTTACAAACGAACACGGTGTATCAATATCGGTGCATGTGGGAGGAGCAAGCATTGTCAGGCAGCCAGCAGAAGGGAGTCGGTGTGGCGACCCATTGTGTTTGCCCTGAACTAGGCTTGTTGCGGCTCTGTTGTTAAGGTTGGGTTTTTTTCTTAATTATTAACAGTTAAAAATAGGAAAATGGATTTCAAGGGGGAAAAGTCGCAGGCAACAAGAGTCCAATTCTAAATGTGTGTGTGTGTAAAACAGAATTCACCGAACATGAATAGGCACTTACAATGTGACTAGAATTGGCTCTGTCATGTGTCAGCCTAATAGCCTAAACCCTGGTTCGATACAATGAACTTGGGAAGGTTTGCCTAATGAAAGAACTGACGTTTTCTGTGCAGGGGCTGCATCCATCAGCCCGCATCCTGTTCATTACACTACAAAGGGCTGCCAATGGGAATTGGTAGGATCATCTATTAGGCCAACGTGATGGGGACAAAAGATAGCAGAGGCCGGGGCCTTGTGGAATTTTCAGAGGTGGTCTGTGTCCTGGCGGGAGGGACCCCTGGCTAGGAGCGGCATGTTTCCGAGTTGGCATAGGGGCTTCTGGAGTCTGGGCAAGTTCCGGCCGTGCCCCACCTGAGACGTGCACTCTAGGAGTCCTGGAGAAGTTTTTGCTTATCCTCAGCATCTCCTCACCCATTGTGGAGTGCATAGGGGGCTTGCAGTGCATGGGCTTCTCTCTGTCGAGGTGCATGGCGTGACTGTACTTCCCCGCTGCACGACTTGCTTCGGCCAGTGGAATCTGGGTGACAGTGATGGGTGTCTCTTTGAGGTGGAACCTTTCAGAGCCAACTGGGTTCTGCACCACACTCTCGACCGTGCTGACTGGCAATATTCCAGGTGCCAGCTGCCTTGTCACTGGAGGCCTGGAGGAAAGACAAGCAAGACAAGAGCCCCACTGGCCCCAGATGGACATAAAGAAAGAAACTGTGCTTCTGTGTGGTGGCTTTAAGGCACTGAGATTGAGGGGGTGCTCATTAGAGTCACCCCCAGGCCCATCGTGAGGGCTTACACCCATCATTAGGCAGAGAGGGACCCTGTTTTGACAATCAGGGCAACCGAGTCTCAGAACAACAGGTCACTTCATAACACGTGGGTCTATTTTGCAAGGTTGGACTATTGTAATTCGCCTTTTTAAAAAATCATTTTTTGAGACCTGTATACGCCAGTGAATTTCAATTAAGCCTCTAGAGCCATTTGATGGGGTGCCCATTTGAGAACTTGAGCAGCTTCCTTCAGCAGTGAGTGGGGGCCTGGAGCCATTGGAAATTGCAGAGCAAACAGATCTGCTGATTGGCAGGGTCATCTTGGGAAGGACCATTGTGGAGTAAAGAGCAGGCCCATTAATTCAGGGGGGATTTGCATCAGTTCTATCTTCCTTTTACCTAATGGGACTGTTTGGTTGTGTTCTTTCCTGGAGAGATTAGTGATTGAAAGGAGGAGATTCAGAAAGGAGAGATAAAAGTTTGCATTTAATTCTCCTGACATTCAGCCCCCTCAGAGGGCTTCCTGAGGAGGCGCCATAGTAAATTCAGACTTAAGCCAGAGGACAGGGTCTCTGAAGACTGGACTGATGTTCATTAAGGTGGTGACATTTCCATCACAAAGAGGCTTTAAAGGGTTGCAGGGAAGTTGCGTCGTCTCTATATTATCTCTAACCCTAAAACCCAACCCTGGCTGAAGTGAAAGTCCCTTACATGATCGTCCCGGCGGTTTTGAATATAGAATCTTTGCACATTTGTTGTTTTGCATCCACTCATCTCTGGCACTTCCTGCCATCTTCCTTCCATAAGTAGGAATTGTGCTGTGGGGGCTTTGTCTTTCACGAAAGTCGTCACAATTCGTCATCGCAGGTATTAAATGAGCCTTTGTATTATGGCGGTCAGGACAGTGCCCAGCAAAGCAGTCTATAAATGCCACTTAGGCAAGTGGAGAGAAGCCGTGAGTCTTGGCTGTCCAACAGGTCAAGGTCTGAATTGTGCCTCTGCCGTGTGCTAACTGTACAGCCTTGATCCTGTTATGCAGCTTTTCCAAGCCTCAGTCTCCCTTTCCATACAATGGGGACAAAAGTAGCATCTTAGCCCCTTCTTCAGCAAGTGATTGTGAGAAGTAGGTGAGCTAAGGCCAGCCCCTGCCACTAAGGAAACTTCAATAAATGTTCTTTTCTGTTTGAAATTGTGTATCGATGGGGGCAGTGGTGGGGGCATGGTCTTTGTCCTGAAATCCTCCAGTAGCCAATGGAGAGTGGATCAGTCAGCACTCTCTTAGCTGCCAGCTCCAGAAAGTTCTGGCTGGGCAGATGGGAAACAAGGAAGCAATGTGTGATCTCCCAGCAGGAGCCCTGGTCGGGGAAAGCTCCTGGAGGGGTAGGCCTGGGGGCTCGGGCTCCAGCCTGGATGGCTGCCTCCTCAGCAGATCGGCCGGGGGCTGCTTGTGATGGACTCCAAAGTGGAGAAGGATGTGGGCCACAGAGTCAGACAAAAGCTGACTTTAATCTTAGATGTCAAAGCTTAAAATGTCCGTGACTCACGCGGGGTAAGTCAGTTCACCTCGCTGTGCCTTTGTTTCCTCACCTGTAAACCGAACGTGGTGCTAGCGCTGACCTCGTGGCATGGTAAGGCGGCCTCGTTAAGGAGGCTCATGTTCAGTGCACAGCACCACGCCCAGCACAGAAAGCTGTCAGCAGATGTTCCTCAGGCATCGTAGGTGTAGGCCATTTATTCAGTGTCGCTCACCTGGTGGCTGCAGGAGCAGGTGCTCAAACTGCAGGTGGTACGTCTCCCCTACCCCAGCACGTTTCCAACGCCACAGCTCTGCAGCCTCTGTTGTAGGAAGAAGCACAAAAGGGTCTGCTCTCATATTTAGTTAAAACTAGGTTCACAAAGACAATAGCTTTAAGTATCTACACCAGTGCTTAATACCAACATAAGCTATCGTGAAAATAAATCAGTTCATTCTGCTCTACTTAGGAAGCCCCTTGCACGTACATTTTCTCAGTCTGTTCAGTGGGAGAGAGAAACGCTGCTTTATGTTTGCTAGCAGCTTCCCTGAGAAGCCATGAATGATCTTGTCTACACATCTTTGGCATTTAAATTTTAGTTGTCTGCTCCAGTAGACTGTCTTTTTAGAAGTGGAGCTATATGGCTCTTTTAACCCATTTTTGAACTTGGATAGGTTGACATTGTCATTTAATGGATTATCTCAATTTGAATATACTTTTCTAAGTCCTATTTTTTGTGGAAAATTTAATGGTATAATGATGAAAATAGCGGGATACTAGTCAGAATACCCATTACTATTGTTCTAATGAACTTACTGAGCAATCTCCCATTTGTTTCCTGGTATCTTCCTCTCACTTCAGCTTGAGCCTCGATTGCCTATCCTATCAGTACCTGGGCTCCTCCCCACTCCTCCAGACGGGTTCCTCCTTGGTGTTTAGAACGTGCACTTGGATTCTGTCACACTGGACTCTGCTTTGCCCTCAGCTAAAGCTCCTGCTAAACACACTAGCCATCAAAACCACCACTTAATCCTCATACCCCTAGACATTGTCTTTCCCCCTGTATTAATCTTGACTCCCCTTGGCTACTCTGTAAGAACTTCTAAGGCAAGGATCATGAGATAAAATGTCATTAGGCAAACAAGAATGATACCAAGGTACCATCCATTCATTTGTTCATCCATCCATTCATCATCATTCAACTACCATTCACTCTATTCTTTCCAGGAGCTAAGCACTAGGGGCTCAAGAATGAGTTAGGATCCCACAGTATAGTTAATGCAAGGTATGTGAACAAGCCGTTTGAACATGCAATGCAAGGGCAGTGGCAGAGAGACGCAGGAGCAAGAAAGAGCGGTTATCTTTGCCGAGTACAGGTGAAGGTTCAGGGGCCCGAGGAGGAGACAGCTTGGCGGAGGAAGCTTTACCACTGAACAGGCTGTGCACTGGGTGCGCCTTGGAATCTGAATGATGTTTGTAGGTGGACCACCCTGGGGAATGCTCAGGGAGTGAATAAAGGAAGGAAGTGTGTTCCGAGCAGAGGGAACAGGGGGCGAGGCAGCACAGATGTGGGCATCTTCAGAGCATGCCTGAGTCTCCCTGCCAAGACACACATGTGGTGGTCACTTGGTAAGCTCCTTGATGGGTTAGAGAGATACCAGAGTTCGGGCTTGTGCAGGAAATGGGAACCTCTCTATGTGTTTTATATCGGAATGGATTTAAAGAGGGCGATTTGGTGCTTACAAAATTGTTGGGAGAGCTAAGGAGGAGTGGCCGCAAGGTTGGCCTTCTCCAGGAATGGCTCCCTGAGCAATTAAGAAGGGACCTTGAAGGGAGCTTCTGCCACTGAAGCCACAATGGAAGCCAAGCCAGAGCCACCTCCACTGCCGCGGGCTCTTCTCCACCACTGGGACAATAAGACAGGAGACTCATTCACAGACACCCTCGCTTGCTGGGAAGAAAAGCCCCAAAGAAGCTGGAATATGGCCCTCCTCTCACTTCTGCTCTACCTGGCTCATGTGACAACACCTAGGCAACCCTGATTTGTGCCCAGAGTGTAGCTATAAGGGGGTCCTGGAAATGTAGGTTTTGGCTTTCTGACTTCTCCAACCAGAATAGTGGAATCCAGGGCAGTGTTGCCCCTCAGGGGGCATTTTATGATGCCCGAGGCATTTTTGGTTCTCACAGTAGGGAGTAGAGATGCTACTGGAGTCCACTGGGCCAAACCAGGGATGCTGCTTAACGTCCTTCAACACATGGGACAGCCCCCATCACAGAGAATAATCCAGCCCTCAATGTCAAAGAGCCAAGGTTGAGAGCTCTGACCTCACAAGAGGGTGAAAAGAGGCTGAAGGAGTCAGTGTGAAATATCCAACAGAAGTATGGTTTTTTGTTTCCATTTCAAAAGTATTAGAATGTTCGCTTATCTGAGCTGAAAACAAGATATTATTTACTGCCCAGTTGGTTTTAATTCCTCCTGTAAGGTTTCTGCTTGAAATGTCAATTCAGACACTTCGAGCACCCTAGATGGTACCCTTTTATCATTTCACTGGCTCAGAAGATTTCATTGTTCAAGATAATCCCTAATAACCCCTGGCTGGTGTGGCTCAGTGGATTGAGCACTAGCCAGCGAACCAAGGGGTCACTGGTTCGATTCCCAGTCAGGGCACAGGCCTGGGTTGCGGGCCAGGTCCCCAGTAGGAGGCGCATGAGAGGCAACCACACATTGATGATTCTCTCTCTTTCTCCCTCCCCTTCTCTCTAAAAATAGATAAATAAAATCTATTTTAAAAAAGATAATCTCTAATAAGATTTTGTTTGAGGAGAAGGAAAAAGGAAGTTTCTCTCCCTGTTACATTTCTTTCTTGTGTGCACGTCCCTTTTTCATCACCAAAGTTTTATCGTTGGAACAAATCCTCTGGAAATGGCTCCCTTTTCTCCCCTCATCGTTTCCCACCAATAATTTAGAGCCGTTATTTGGCTTGTTTTTCTTTTCTCTCCAGAGGAAGGAAAGGGGAATAAATGGTGGCCAAGAATTTAAAATTCCTGCTCCTGGTTGCCTCCAGAGACTGCACCTGTGATGTTTGGGCTTTCCTGCACTGGTGGACCCCAGTGGAGCTCCCTAGCTCCCTGGTTCTCTTCCACCAGTGGGCCCAAGTCTGACTGCAGCCAGGCCCCTGGGGGCTCAGGAAGGCTGGGCAAGCTCATGAAGGCTGGCCAGCTACTCATTTCCCCAGGGTCGTATTCTTAGATTTTTTTTTTGTGCATCTGCCTCTTTTGACTTTTTCAGCCTCCCCTGTGATGCTAGTTTATCCTTTAAACATGCAGGACAGTCATGGTGGTCATCCGCATGGCACATACTTCATCTGTGCCTTGCCTTATGGGAACTGTTAGATCTGACCTCTGAGAAACACATGGGACAGTCAGAGGCCAGGGACCAGGACTCAGGCCACCCTCTCAATGCGGAGGGTAGCGTGATGTTAGGTGCAACACTTCAGGGTCCAACAGACCAGGACTGGATTCAAAGGGATGCTGTGCTCTGTTCAATAGTGTTTACCCTCCTGCAAGTTCGTAGCTGTCTGAGAGCTAAGAATGCAACTTTATTTGCAAAGAGGGTCTCTACAGATGTAACTCAGGTCAGGATCGAAATGAGATCTTGCTGGATTAGGGTGGCCCCTGAATGTGATGAGTGTCCTTATAAGAGGCAGAAATGGACACATGTGAGAAGGTGATGTGAAGACGGAGGCAGGGATTGGAGAGGTGTGACTATGAGTCAAGGAATGCCAAGGGTGGCCAGCCATCAGCAGAAGCTGGGAAAGAGGGACGGACAGGACTGTTTCGTCCGCAGGGCCCCCAGGAGGCACCAACCCTGCGGACACCTTGTCTCAGACCTCTGGCCTCCGGAACTCAGAGAAAATAAATTTCCATTGGTTTAGGCCACCTGGTTTGTGATGTAGGAAACCAACACAGATAGTTTCAATGGTTTCTCTTTTGTAATGCAGCCCCGCAAAGTGGGCAGCAGTACTGTCCTCTCACAGCGGCCTCTTCCAAATGGTGGGATGATCTGGGCAGTCGCTGGTGCTCTGAGACCCCTGTTTCCTCGTCCGTAAATGGAGATGTCCCATCTCATTTAGAGGTGGTTTTGAGACTTAAATGAGACAACATGTGTAAAGCACTTGGCACGAAGCCTGATTCACCGTGACCGATAAATAACTGCCCTTATTATTGTTGCTCTTATTTAGAATGGAAATTTATTTAAGAATGCACAGTCAATATTCAATTACCCTCACTAATAAAAAGGAATAAAGGTATGGACTGCAAAATAGAAAATGCACGGGAAGGTGGCTTTAAATTTTAAAAGTGGTGAGACAAACACATGCAGGCCCTCGGCTCTTGGCTGCCTAGCTCCGTTCCCCCTCTGCCCGCCCAGCAGGGCTTTGACGCGGGCAGTGAAAGAAATAGGGTCCCTGACAGTCTACAAGGAAAGTAATTCGGTTTTGGATAGCGAAGAGTTAAGTATCAGTTTGGGCTGCAGGATCCTGATTTAACACCATTGTGCTGTCTGATTTCAAAACCCCCTTTAGTAAAAGTTTAGAGTGCTGGCAGAGCAGCAAATATGTTTGAATGAGTTTATTCAAAAGTCGGATTTAATTGAATCCTTAGCCAGAAGACAAGCCTAAAAGAATTTTTCAGGAATTCTGGAATTTTTGAATTGAGCTTCTCCCTCCTTCATGTTCAAGGGGATAACCACAGACCAAAACCTGCCCAAACACATGCAAATGCAAGCAGGGGCATTTATCATGAAAATACAAGTAGGAAGGCTAGCAGGCCCGTTAGCCTCGCATTCTATACCAAAGGGTGGTGGTCCGGAGTGTTTGCGAAGTGAGGAGAACACACGCTGGTGTAGTTACAGTTTGGTGACTGTGACGAAGACTGGAATGCGTGGGTGCACTCTCTGTGCTCGGACTTCTGTGACTACTCAGGTGTGTGCTGGCATTTTGATGGGTGTCCGGGTTATTAGAACCGCGGTGAGCAGTGTAGCATGGCAGGAGAAACCGTTGTGTGTCCAAACTACACCTAAATTGTCTGTGGTCGGTTCGTTCTGCCTCACATAACCAGATTTTATCACTTGCAGACAGAACAGCTGAAAAGATAGTTAAAGTAAAATGATGAGATGAAATTTTAAAAACAAGGAGGACTGAAAAGATTCCCAGAAGACCATCACTGGCCCAGAGCCCCCCATTTCAGGGTCTAGCATTTATACCGATTATGGCCTGACAGCTCTTGAGTTTCCAATGATAACAGCCATCTGACTTGATCGGAGTTCAATGGATTTTCACTAAAATAGAATCATCGCCTCGGTGATGGATAGAAAAAGTAAAGCAATACATCCTGATAAATGCTCTGCCTGCCTCCTCTCTCTCCCCAGCGGTGACCTTGTGCAATCCATAAGAGAGCCAGGCACAGCCCTGGTCGCCGCTGCAGCGCATCAGGACTTGGACATTTAAGTGGCTTTGAAACCCATCAATGGGGTGAAGGGGGAACGGCCGGAGAAAGCAATGGATCATGCTTAGAGGGCTCCGAGGGAAGTAGGGTACGCTGAAGGTCAACGTGCAGGCCTGTCTTGAAGGAACTGCTCAGATCCTCATTCATATTCACGGGAGGCTATGGCCCTGTGAGGCGAGATCAGTCGACGGGCACAATAAAACAAGGATTTTCAGGGCCTATCATTTCTTCTCAGAAGCGAAAGGCACCGGAGGATGGTGCTGAGTAAGTGCTAACTTAGAGCGAGAGGGTGCCTCGCACCCAGTCTTTCCTTCTGAGTATCAAGGAGCAGGCTGTACATGGCGTCATGTAGCCTCTCTAACACTAGGTTTGTTCTCCAGGTTTTCCAACCCAGCTAGCTCAGCCAACTGTGAATATTTTGAACACCGTCGGTCATCCGTAAAGACTCCAACACCATAACAGGAGAAGAAACCCAACTAAAACAGGGTGTCCAGGAAGCTCCTGGACCAGTTGCATCCCCGAACTCCGTGTGCTTGGTTGGGAAAAGAAGCTTCTGGGCAGTTGAAGGGGGAAGAAGTTAAACATTGGCAGTCGCCCATTAGTGTTGGTTACAACTTGCTAAAAGAAAATATTAAAATAAAAATTAGATCATAAATTTGGAGCCACCGTTACCAAGCCTAAAGTGCAAATTGCCAAACAAGTCAAGAGACTCATTAGCATTTTATGTAAATCAGTTATTACTGTTCTCCACTTCCTTAATTATCCATGTTATTTCAATACAACCCTTTCTTTGATGTCCCAATTCTATATTTAAATAGTGCAAGATTTCTATCGTATCCTCCCGCAGAGGTTTGTGCCATGCAAAAAACATGCCAAGAGCAGCTATTTTAGAGACTACAGGGAAATGTTTAATTGGTTCATCCCATTTGAGTTATGAGGGCGTATTACTGAGCACATAAAATCAGAAACATGGAAAGTACTAGCTTGGAGAAGTTTACTAAAACCTGCACCAGACCGGTTGAAATTTTTGCCCCCAAGACTTTTCGGATTCTCGGTGGGAGCTGATTCAAAGGGAAATTTTGCAAACTTCATTGAATTTTGCTAAACGATTGATTTATAATTGAAATATTTGGAAGTGAAACCCAACAGCCCTCTTTCCTTGGGCACAGAGAGTTATTCTCCAGGACGGATGAAGAGAACACAAAGGGAGAAGGAGAAGCCCGAGGCGTGCGAGAGGAGGGAGGCCTCTCCTCTTCATCGCACGTTTTGAAGGGCACGTTTGCTGACGTCTTCTTCTCGAGTCACGTAGCACTGAAGGAAGTCTCACAGATCGCAGATATGAGTGTCCTTGCTCCAGTAAATGAGCTTTTAGAATAACAGTGCGGCCACCGGGAACTTAGTAGTCACTCTTTTTATCTTTTAAGCAGTAAGTGGGGTCCCTCCTCATCATCACCTGCCTTTATGTTTCTGCCTCCTGCCCCCGTAACCTACTTCGTTTTTAAATACTTTAATTAAAAAAAAAATGAATAAAGGGAGAACCTTTGAATGTGAATTATAACCGAAAATGGAGTTAAATGAATAGAGACTTACTCTTCTTCTCATGTATTTTTGAAGAGTCACTACGTGTGATTTTTCCTTTTTCGGGAAGGAAGAGCAGATCTGGGGGAGAGCCAGTATGGCAGTACAGGGTTTGGTGACAGACCTAGATTCAAGACCAAGCTGTGTGGCCTTGTACAAGTCACCTGCCATGTCTCCCTCAGTGAAACGTGGCTAACAGTGCTTACCTTGACGAGTTGTCATAAAGATGAACACATATGTGTACACATGTGTGTGTATGTATGTATATGTGTGTGTGTGTGTGTGTAGCATTTAATATTTAGTAGGCGCTCAATAATTAGCAAGTTTGAGCCTCTACTCTAGGCCAGGCCCTGTGCCGAATGTTTACATAGGGGATCACACTGAATCCTCAAAACACTTGTTAAAATGAGCATGACTGCCACTATGTACCCGCTGAGGAAAGCAGGGTCTCTGAGGCTGAGGTCAGTGATCTGCCCAAGGTCTCACAGCATCAATTGTAGGCGCTGTGGTTTTAATACAAAAGTTCTGTGAGGCAGAGCGATCATTTTGACAAGAACCATATAATGTAGTAGGCTTAAAGTTATGGGGAAAACAGCATTTCTATATCCTTTTTCTATCTATTTAAATAAATAATATTTTCAGAAAAGTCATCTCTGCAGACTAAAATACTTTAAATATTTAAGCTGACGTATTGGTAACAAGTACTCTCATGGGGCTTGCCAAGGCACTGCTCTAAGCACTTACAACTAGTAAGTCATATAACCACTTATAAGTATTAATTTTGAGAGCGAGCACAGGGGGCAGGTATATGGGAGAGTTCCAAGATGCTGGGGGACAGGAGCTCACTCTAGTGCTTATGATCTCCCAAGTCCCTGGGCACTAGCCCGTTTATTTTTTTTTTTTTAAGTAAATTACATTTTTAAAACATGATTTTCCTGATCATGCATAAGCACGCTCATTATAGAAAATTTGGAAAATATAAGAAATTGTAAGGAAAAACCTGTAAAAAGCCTTGTGAACGTCAATCCAAAATTTTAGTGGAGACAGAAACACACATGGTCCTAGTGCAAGAAATAGTTTCCAGCTGCGTCTTCACTTTGCTTGACGTACGGGTCTGAAAGTGACTCAGAGGTTACGACTCTAAGATCACAACGAGGGCGATAACTGGACGGAAAACCCGCCAGGGGTTCAGATTCCTGAGTTCTGTGTCTCCTCGATGTAGCTTGCTGTCTAGTCTACATAAATATAAAGATAACATCAAACATATCGTCGAGTGGGAGCTCTCCTTCCTATGCAGTCTAAAACGAAATGTAAAAGATTGACATGCCACCATCTGCAAAAGAGGCCAGTCTCAGTCCCTTGCCCCTCTGTCACCGCCCCCTGTTTAAATCTTGTCATTTGGGCCTTGGAGGATTATCAGCCTTCAGTGTTTACTATATTCTTTACCCTGGGACTTCCTGTTGCAGAAATGCAATCGCTTATCTGAAAAGCTTCTGTCCCCCCAGTGACTAGTGGGGTTTCATCACCAGGAAAGCACATTGTTCCAACTCTGAAAGTCTACAGTCCAAAACCATCATCATGTTTTTTCATCAGAATGAAATATCGGGCGCTCTGCTCAGCGCAAGGTTTTATTAATGATGTGCTGTCAGGGGCTGGATGTTCTGCATATTTGCATATTAAACAGCTGAGTGAAGAAACATTCCTTTTATTGCTGCAGGGAATAAATCAGTTTAAAGCAAGTTCTCATCATTTATACTCCTTTCAGCTAAGTCTTCTTCTATTGAAATAAATTGTTGAAGTGCTTTGCTCATTCTTTGAATACTGATGAAATTTACCTTGATAGGACCTCAGGAAAAATAATATTTTCTTAAAGGTGCAGTATTGTTCCATTTTTGAGTATTACTTTAATACATTATTGATAAGGTAATTTAGAAATATCAAGTGAAAGGGGAAGGAAAACAGTTTTGAATAAAGATGGTGTTTCCTCTGGATGATTTTGCCAAATGCATCTTTATTGGTAATAAAAGAAAAAGCCAATAAGCAAAAAAAAAAAAAAAACAACCTATTTTTTTTAAATGAATGATCGACTATTTTTGCATTCAGATCCCAGTGGGCAGCATATTTCACCCCCACACAAGGACACAGTATTTACGAGACCCCAAAGCTCACTATCCCTGGGGTGGGCACACAAGAGGTCCCAAGAAATCTGTCTATTTTCAAATATCTGTTATACTTAGCCTCCGGGTAGGTGGACCCGGAGTTCCTATCTCTTCATTGCCTGCTACCTATGCCAGAGGTTGCACAGATCTGTTCAGGCCAAATATGTCCTGGCACATTTATTAAAAATTATGAGGTCACCTGATGTTTTTGAAAACTTAATTGCTTGTCAACATTTTAAAATTGGGAAATTTCACATTAAAAAAAATCCGGATTTCCAGCCTTTCTCAAAAAGGCAGAAGATCAAGCGATCCTAATCCTATTCCATCATCTGTTGCTGAGCAACAGTTGTCCGCTAGTTGGACGAGAGCTTCTTGGATTGCCTCAGTCTCCACCACTCCCTATTGTCTTATGCCTGGCCTTACCCCTTTATGGGGCCTGCCTGGGGCCTGCAGGCATTTATTTTTCTATCCCTGGCCTATACCTTTTCTCTCGGTGGTGAACTCAGTTATACAATGTGCTTGGGTAGTACCTGATACATCATGAGCTTGGATCCAATAAGTATTAGCTGGTATTAAAATAGGTGAAAACATGTGAACCAAGGTTTGTCAGTAAAATAAATGTTTTATTTCCTTTATGATGGTCTTCTGAGTATGGAACCAAGCCGCATTTCTTCAGCTTACAATTTCCTGTTTTCCAAATTAATTTTATATCTAAAAAGTAGACCTTTCAGCATCTTCATATCTTCTTTTTCAAATATCCCCTTTTCAGAGGTGCCTTTCCTGACCATGGCATTTACAATGGCAAATTTCTTCCTGACCTTTGCACTCCCTGAATCTTCGCTGCTTTACTTTCTTTTTTGTAGCATCTATTGCCATCTGAGGGACACTTTCTCTTTTTCACCTGGTCGTTGAGTAGCTGTCTCATTCCCCTGCCTCCCTGGAAGATAAAGGTCATGAAGCCCCAGGGTTTCATGTGTTTTGGTGCCTACTGTGTTCTGAGAACCAATGTCCATGCCTGCCACTTAGTAGATACAGTAAGTGCTTAAAAAATATTAACTGAGTAAATGAATCAATAATTGGTGGGATGGATGGGTTTGCTTATTTTACATTGGCCTCAATCTTTATAGAAATTCAATTCAACAAGTATTCATTTGAGCACCCGTGTGTGTGGGGCCGCATACATGCTGGTTGCAACATGGAAGGAGAAGAAGCCATGGCAATGGTCTACACCAAAAATGTGGTAATTGTATGAAGAACTACAATGTGCGTCCTTGGCTGAGGGATAAAAAGGAGGGGTGATAGGACCCCGCCTTTCTACAGACCCTCTTTCTGGCCAGGCACAAGGTCAAGTGCTCAGAGCAGCCCACATGGAGGGTCTGTGCATTCCCCTTTTACCGCAGGGATAACAGGCTCAGAGAGGGTGTGCCACCTCCCCAGGGTAGCAATGCAGGGGTGCTGGCAATGGGCTCAGCATGCAAGTCAGTCCAGCCTGGCTCTAGACCCTTTCCCCATGGTTAGAAGATGGGAGAGCAGGGATGGAGGCATCAGCATGGCCAACATAGGAATGGAGTTGGGGGAGATCATGTCCCCACCGGCCTGCTTTGTGTAGGAAGATGGAGGTTGTTCAAAGGTCCCTGAGATCCCAGAACCCATTTCTCATCCTGGCGATGCTGAGGTGGGGTAGAAAGGAGAGGCAGTGCTTCAACGAACATATATTAAAGAGTGAATATAATATCTCAGCATAGACTTTATTTTTATTTTAATCTTGAAAGAAACAGTACAAAGCTCCTATTCCGGTTTCTCTGCCAGGAGTAGCATTGTTTCCATATAAATCATTTGTGACAGAAGCTCCTTATTTTTAAGTGGAAAATGCACATTTAATAACAGGAGAATAATGTTCAAACATCCTCTCATCGACGGCTGCCAAGAGAATGCCAGCACTGGTGGTTGCCTCGAGAATGAGATGCTCAGGTGCTTCAGGGGCCATGAGGCCATTGCCATGGCCATTGCTTAGACCGAGCTCTGCCAAACCAAGAATAGCTGAGTGCTTGGGTGCCTTGTAAACCTGGAGTCAGAGTAGACCTGAGTTAGGATCCCAGCCCCACCACTAACTGACTGCTTGACTTTGAGCTCATTATTTTGCCTCCATAAGCCTCAGTTTTCTTATCTGTAAAATGGGCATAACGTTATCCTCTACCCTCATAGGCTTAGAGTGATGTTTAAATAAGAGGCATCTAGCATTGAGATGCCTAATATGTAAGGTAGCCATTGGCCACATGGGGCTATCTAGTTTAAATAAATTAAAATATAAATAAAATTTAAAATTCATTTGTACATTTCAAGTGCTCAGCAGCCACAAGTGGCTCGTGGCCACCCCCCTGGAGCAGGTAGGGAACACTGCCATCCCCGCAGAAAGCTCTGCTGGGCAGCGTTAGTTCGGAGCTCTTAGCTCAGTGCTCAGCACACACTGTGCTGCATCGGTTCCTCATTTTCCTGTTCACGTACAAGGCAGTAAAAGGAGGCACCCTACAATCCATAGATGAATCAGAGCCCTCGTGATCATGACTTTAATAAAGTGGGATTAGTGCCACCCAGGAGTCCCTCCTGTGCATAAAAAGAGGGAAGCCCAGTTTGCATATGCAGGACTCTGCCCACTAAGACAGAGTCTCTGGGGACAGACCAGGGTTTGAGGGCTCCCGATCCTGATCTCAGGGGACTCCGGTATTACAGGTGTTAATCTGATTAGCCCAAGCTGGGCTCCTCGTTAATTACCTGAGGTAGCTAGGACCTTTTCCCATGCTCAGCACAAACCTTTTCCTGTTGACTCTGCCTCTTACTAGTTATTTGGCCCTGGAAAGTTACTAAGTCAGTGCTTCTTTTCTTAGAAGTTGGTTGGCCTGAGAATCCCCAGGAGGGCTTGTTAAAACACAGTCCCTGGGTCCCACCCTGAGAGCCTCCAATGCTGTAGGATGCTGGTGCTTCCAGCTCTCGACCATGCTTGGGACTCCCTTTTTTAAAGCTCAGTTTCTTTTTTCCTTTTGTAAAGAGGTGCTCTTCAAGCCCATAATGGTTGTGAGAATTGAGAAAATTTAAGTAAAGCCCACAGCCAGTGGCCTTATAGCGACATAGCAAAAGGGATCTGTGGTTACTATTATAATACTTTTTTCTAATTACGTTTTTTTTACACCCACAAACCAGAATTTGCTAGAATCCCTTGATATTTGAAAATTGAGCCCATGCACTCTGCCACTCTTGTGTCCTGAAATAACTGTCTTTAAACCACTAAAGACACTTTCAACTCAAAGTCATTCTGGACCAGTGGGGGTGGCTGTACCTTCATGTGTGCAATCAGTGTCACGCCCTGATCAAGTACTTCTCCCTCTCAGGATGGTTTGGGACCAAAATCACCTGCACCATCACCCGCCCACCCCCACAGCCTGGGAGGGTGAATGACACCTTCATGCACTCGCCCGCTGCTGAGAGTGTGCTTGTACCTTTTTGTACTGAGTGGGCATTTCGGAAACACATACTTTTGTGATCGAACATCAGCAACAAGGGGGAGACGAATCTTTTCTGAGTGGAGGATGCTTTAAGGATGACACTCCTGTTTCAGGGTTAGAAATTTCAATAGCTGAGTTTCTGGGCTGCCCTAACAGGTTCAGCTTTGGTGGGATAAAAAGGCTAAATCATCCAAAACCTGGGATTCCAGTCCAGATGCCGTATTCCTTTGTTCCATCCCTGAGACATTTCCATGTTCTGTTTCCAGTTTCCAAAATGGCAGGCAAGGAGAAACCCTGAGCGTTCCTTAGTCTTGTCTCTCTTACCTTTTGCCAAGCCACAATCTTCAAGGACTTGAGTGAGTTTTGATATTAAACATCAAATGGTAGTGGTTTTTGATCATGATGTCTCATTCAGATTTTCTGAGTATCTTAATTAGGCCTCTGTTGTCTCAAGGAACAGAGTCCCACTCCCATCACCTCTTCTGAAGTAAAGGTTTATTGTAAGAGACGTTGGCAAGCTGGGCATGAGGCAGCGTCAGGTCCCTGTCCTCTGTGATCTCCTCCGGCACAGGCACCGTGTTCCCTTCTTCTGCCACTGCTAGACCCACCCCCCCCCCCTCCCGCACAGCTCTGGCTCACCCACTCTTCTTTCTGCTCGTGACAGCAGCTAAACCCCATCTCGTGGCTCCCTTCCACCCACTGTCCCTGCTTCAGCTCGCTTACAGTCTGTTCCCCAATTCCCCGGTGTAAGAATGCACTGATATGAGTCATCTTTTCCACTGGTAAATTGCAAACCAAACTTTTGTATCAACCGACCCTGGCTCAGGTATCATCCAACCCATCGTCCATTCAGCTGTACTCAGAATAGGGAAGGGAGCAGTGTCGGGCGGTATAAGACATGCCCACCTGGGCAGGAGGGCCCATGGACCATGGCAGTTTTCCTTAGAAGGGCAAACAAGTAAGCAGGCATGACTGGTCCCTTCCAGTGTCCCCAGGTTTGGCCATTTAAGGGCAATCGAATTGGAATGGCAGCTGAGCATGTTGAGTCAGATCAAGTCCGGGATTCCTCCCCTCCCCACCCCACCCCACCCCAGTCTTTTGCAGTTGCCTCAGATTTATTATGGGACCTTAATTTGGTGCAAGCGTGCCTGCTGGTGCAGGCTGCTCCTCACAGCTGCAAGGCCCCGAGGGGTGGAGGGGCCACGTGGAGCCTCTCAGGACCTCCCTTTCTCTCTTCCCTCCCTGCTAGAGATGGAGAAGGGCCCTTGTCCATGTAGCTGACTCTGGGCTCCGAGCTCATCTCAGTTTCACCCAGTTGGGACTGTAATTATAATGGGCCCCATGACACGGAACCGCAGAAATGGCACTGTCATCACTAAATGAGCTTCTCTTTGGTCCCATCTATGTTTCTATGAGACAGTCACTTCTTCAAAAAAGAGGGAGCCGGGGAATAGACTGACAATTCACTCCTCTTACAGTGGGAGCATGGAAAAACTCACTAGCATGTACTAGAAACCTGGGAGCACGAGCATTATAGTTTTACAAGAAGGTCTGTGCAGAGGACATCATGGGTTTCATTTGGGACCGTGTCCACTCTGATTTTTATTCTGGGATGTCCTCTACCTACAGTCCGTACAGGGTGCTTTTTACTCTTTGATGTCCGTTGTAACCTGCTCCAGCCCCTGAGATATTGCTGTTGGTCCTATAGAATCTCTACTTCCACTCTGACGTTATGACCCTGGGAGGGATGGGAGAGACCTATGAGGTCATCTTCTCTGTCCTCAGCCAGGGCAGGGCTGATCCCTAATGGCGCATTCAAGTATCTGGTCCAGTCTTGTTTCAAATGACTCCAGTGATGCGGCCCTGGGCCCTCCCTTGGGAGGCTATTCTGTAGCCTAATAACTCTCCCTCTGAGAATTTTTTTGTATGTGTCTAATATTCAGAGTCTGACTCAATAAGGTTATAAAGAGCCGAGTCTGTTTAAGGTAGCTCTTCACCTAGAAGTGATCTCATAATAGTCACTTTTGTTATGAATCTTCATCCAGCAAGGGAGTTAAGTGCAAGTTATGATGAGACCTAGGGACCATTTATCCTAAAATGTAAGAATGGCCCCCAAAATGAAAATTAATGCTGGAAAGCAACTCCATCTACCAACACTGCATCACACAGTAACGGGCATCTGTATGTTATAATATATCACATAGCCGTGTATGTTTTGCTTACGTGGGGTTCAATGCAAAAGCAGAGAAGCTCTTATTGAATGTTTAGCACTGAATTCACAGCATCCCTCTCTGAAACTGCCCTGAAGATTGCCCCTCATTCCGTTTGCCAAGAAACGAGAGCTTGGCTTGTGCCTTTCTTGGTTTGGGGTCTGTCTGTGGTCTTGGTTGCGCTTGGGGGTGGGAGGTTAATCATTGCCGGAAAAAGATCCCAGTGTGGGACTGAGAGGGGGACAGAGAGGAATGAGAGAAAGGAGGAGAGACAAGGACCCCAGAGAAAGAGTAGGGAGAATATGAGAAATGGGGAATTAGAAAAAGAAGTAGAAATAGAAAGAAAGGAAGAAAATACGGGGACAGGGTGAGAAGAGGAAATAAGATAAAGGAGAGGAAAAGAAAATGTAAGTTGATTTGGGATCGATGGACTGGGGAGAGACACTCACTCCAGGAAATGTTCCCTTAAAGTGTCACCACCTGGATCCTTCCTCTGCTGTAGGAATCTGATTCTCCAAGCCTGGTTCCCAGCATCAGCATGACCTGGGAATTTGTTAAAATGTAGCTCATCCACCAGAGCCCTGACATCCTTAATCAGAAAACGTGGGGAGGGAACCCAGCGGTCTGGCTTTTCACAAGCCGTTCAGCGGAGCCTGATGCAAATCCAGCTGTAGGGCCTTCTTCTAGGAACCAGACTATTTAGGAATAACCTGGCCACTGGAGGGCATTTATATTTACAGGGGACTCTGCCTCTACTCCACTCTGTGCCTTCTGTAGCTCTATCTAACAGGCAGATGTTGACCCACAGAGCAGTTACCTCTGGTTGGGAGACAGGCTTCATTTTGGAAATATACCCCAGAAGGCAAAGTCGGTTCCCTTGACCACATACCATGCCACACGAAATGTACCACGCCACGTGTGACATCCGAGCAGCCCAGGCCTGAGCCATGCAGGTTAGACGGGACATCAGGGCCTACATCTCAGTTCCCCTTGTTTCCCCCATTGACACGTCATGGCTGACATGAGTGTAGAGATCGTTAAAGAGATTATTTCCTCTTTATTTTATTATTTAAAGCACATTTTTCCAATGAGAGTTCCGACAATATAAAAGGGTGTTCATTGAATAACCACCCAAATTAGCATCGTTCCATTTCATTCACAGCGTTCTCTTGTCTCGGCTCATGATGGCACAGCAAATTCAAGTCCCTTTAAGTAGGTATTGGAAATATGAACCTACTATGTTCTTGATGCTCCTAGGGCATAATTATAATTTAAACTCAAAGTGCTCATGTCAGATGACATTTTTGGGGTTAAAGGGTTATATTTATCAAAAGAGGAGCACTGGAAACATAAAAGTCCTCCCCCTTCATTTTCAAGTGGGCCACCGTTGTTTAAGGCTTGTTCTATTGCACGCTGATAAATATTTATCATGGGTAAGTGAACAATCATTTGGAGGCAGACACCGCTTTATGATGCAGCTTCTCAGGGCGTCCTAATTGTGACTCTGCCGTGCCATTTTGCGTTTTATCGGAATATGCAGGCGTCTACTTTATGAGGTTGGGTAATGAAGAGAGAGAGACCCCAATAAACATATTTGCTAAGAGTAATGGTTATCTATAGCTCAGCCCCCCTCGGTTAGCAGGGCCTCCATTACACAATACAAGGCAAGCAGTTCATAGCTCAATTAGACCTAACTTGCTTCATTTTTAGGCATTATGTTACTCTAAATTAACACTATATTTCAAATTCTCCAGGTCTGACTATTAACCGGATTTTGGAACCTTCAGGGCTTATTATTTAGTAATCCCTGAAACTCCCAAGTAGGCATTTTTAAATTCATGCATTAGAACAGATTAAAAATTAGCTAGAAAGGCATGTTAAATAACCCACTCCCTTTGTTTTGCTAATTGTGCTAGCAGAAGTAAAAAAGAAAATGCAAGTGAGGTCAGATCTGGGATGGCACAAGTGAATTTGCTACCTGGCTTGCCGCTGATTGTTGCTGAAATAGGGGTTATTTAAATTAGAAAATAATTTTTGAAATCTCTGTAGCATGCCACGGAGCCACAATCCACACACACCTACCAGGAATTCTTTTCTCTGTATGCTTGAAAGTTTTCTGCGGTAAGAATGCACTTCCAATGTAAGCAGGGGAGGGTGGGGAGGAAGGGGGTTGGGGGCACCAGGCGGCCTCACTACAGATAAAAGTGATAAGACATGGGAATGTTTTGAAACTGGTGATTCATTAACCCATAGGAAACATTTCCATCTTCCCTGTTGCATATTGTTCATCCTTAGTTGTTCATCAGAAACAGAAACTTTCCCGAAAACCTTAATTCACAAAGATCATTTGTGATGAGTCCCTGTAGCAGTGGCTCTTTCTCTTCAATATTTTTTTAGAAAAGATTCTGACAAAGCCGACTTTTCTGGGTCTCCATGCGCTAATTTCATTTCTTTCTATTTTTCCTTCTTCTATTGCGTATGAAATCACTATATTTAGAGAAGAGAAAATTCTGCCTTCATTATATAAATTTTAAACCCTGTCTCCTCTGCCATCCTGGGTGAGGCAAACTACCCTTCCTGCTCTCTTCCCGCCAAATATCCCTCCATCTGGTCCACTGACCGTCATCCAGGGCCGGTTTCCCCCCGGGGGATATTTGGCAACATCTGGAGGCATTTTTTGGTTGCCAGGATTCGGGCAAGTGGTGAGAGAGGAGTGCTACAGGCATCTAGTGAGTAGAGACCAGGGATGCTGGTCAGTATCCTACAATGCACAGCCCGGCCGCCCTTCTCCAAACAAAGGATTATCCAGCCCCCAAATGGCAATAATACCCCTATTGAGAAACCCTCTTCTAGCCACACCTAATTATTGGAAGGTCACCAACCCGTACTTTACATGTGCAATGCTGTCGCTGGCCTACGTTCTTTGCTAATTCCTGCTCCTGCTTCCGGACACCCAAAGCACCATGTCTCTTTAAGAAACATTTGCTGAGTCCCACAGTGTCCTGTGGCAAAGGCTGCCCTCCCTTCTACCCAGGACAAAGACTCTCCTTGAACAAACTTAGGCTGCTTCTCTGAGCCAGTTCTCAGTTAGGCCTTGACCTTGGCCCCATCCTTGCCAGGTCTGTGTAGCCCAGTCTCAGCAAGAATCCTGCTAAGTCAGTTTAAAGAGAATCTCTCCACCCTTCATATCTGTTCACCCAGACCTGCCTTCAGCAAGAATCTTGTTTCATCATCGGTTTTAGCAAGAATCTCTCTATCCTTGATGTCTCCTCTTAGTAATTTTGCATCCAATGATGACTCCCCAACCCCCCAATTCTTGGCTATAAGTCCCGAGTGGTCTGTATTGTATTTGGAGTTGGGTCGGATCTCTCTCCCCTGTTGCTATGGTCTTGACACCTATGAAAATAATCCGAAATAAAGGCTTCTTTACTCTTCTAACAAATGTCAGGATGATGCTTCCTATAAAACACCCCACCCACTGCACTGCTGACTCTTCATGGGTCAGGACCAAGTGTTGTCTAGGGCCAGATATATAGTCATACCTAAGAAGTGCTTGTTGAATGACAATCTGAGAGCATTCAGTGGAAATAGGACATGTATCAATGTATTCATAGTCCCAAAGCCAAAAGGATCTACCTTATCAGGTCCTTTGTCTTTTCCCCTCCATCTAGGCATTTTCCAGCCAAGGCCTGCATGCAAGTATGAATAAACTTCTAGCATTAAGTGCCTGAATTATTTAAGCACTGCCAGTGATTCCGTATAAAGCTGTACAGTAGAATGTATTGCATATGCCTCCACTTCAGGAGCACCAATCAGCCTACCTGGATGGCTTGATGTTGTCCCTCAGCATTGAGTCAATACTCAGGTACTTTCAAATATTGCATGGGCTCCTGCAAGCATCACCCATTTGTGAAGCCAGGCCCCAATCTATATGCCCAACGCCATTCCTAGACCCCCTTTGATGATCCTCCCTGAGCAGACACACTCAATACATCTTCACTAATGGGTTCTGACTTCATAAAAATGTATTAATGACTTCTTTTTGAAAGTAAGAGTGCTTTGAATACAAGTCTTTATTGCTTTAGAAGTTCATAAAAGCAAAAGTACAGTATTTCCCCTGGTGTTTGAACTGGAGGGGAAGAGACGTGCACCCAGGGCCCCATGCATCTATTGTCTGTGATTCCAGAGTTCAAACTGACTGGTAGAATCAGGCCACTCCTGATTTTCAGTCTGGCCTGTCTGAGGTTTGTGAACTCCTGCTTTGCAAAAAGCTTGTGAACATTTCATTTGCAAATAGCTCTATCAGGGGACAAAGACAACAGAAAGGAAAACTTGTAATTGGCCTAACTGGGTGCTGTGAAAAGCAGCATCTTACTTAAGCCCTGAAGCAACCCTTTAGGGGAGGTTAGTATCACCAGCTTCCTGTTTGTAGATGAGGAAACTGATGGGCTAGGAAGAGCCCTGGTCCAACTCCCTAGACTTTACATGTCTGTTTCTCCACCTTGCTCTCAGTCCTAATGGCGAATGGAAGAGAAGCAACAACTTTTCCTTTAAAGAATTATGGAATATTTGAAAGCGTTTCTTAAAGGACATGAGGAAACCATGGTGTCCTTGGCTGCAGTCCTCACCAGAAGTGCCCATTGCCTTTACAGACCTTTCTTTTCATTAATTCTTCAGTTCACAAGGAAGTTCAATAGCATGTTGATTCCCAATATGGCTTGCACCTGGCTGACTTCTGGCCTTCAAGAGTGCCTGCCTTTGGGTTCGAAGAGATCTAACAAACTCTTACGGGCAACACCTATAGATTTCTAGCTGTTCCTCTTCGACCTCGAGGACCATATGCTTGAATCCTTCACCCCCATGTTTATGAAACTTTCAGTTGAGGACACAGTGAGTCCAGGGACGAAGATCACTAGGAGAGCCCCAGAACATGCGACTTATGACCTTTATGAGCCAAGAACATCTTAATTTCAGATTTCTTAAATTAAGGTGTATCTCTTACTCCCTGGTGGAGTGGCATGCCCCAGGTAACTAGAAGTCACAGGAAATCAAAGCACATTTTTTTAAAGAATTCATTTTTTTTGGCGACCATATTGTTTAGAGCAAAACAAACACAAATATTATCTAGTAATATGCCTCTTTTGCATGACTTTTTAAAGATAGAATATGAGTCTTTAAACACACTCCCACCCCTGGGGATCTCTGCTGTGAGAGATATGTCTATAGCAGAGTTTGAAAGGCCAGCCATATGGACATCATATTATTCATTTTTATTTGCTATCCAGAGCTCGCCAGGAACCTTTTAGATCTCTCTCCTCAGAAGGTTTGGCAACATGTTGTAAATGTATGTTGCTTTGCTGCAGAGAATATGCACTTGAAAAGCAATTATTTGCCCCCCTCTTGGGTCCTCAGCTCAGAGGTTGACTGCCTTCCTGGTGTGTGGCTGGGTACTGTCGACCCTCCCCGCCGCCCCCCCCCCACCCCCAGCTCTCCTGCCATACACACACACCCCTCCCTACACCACAGGAGTGTCCCTCTACATGCCAGCTAATGTGCCTCCATTTCCTAAGCACTTCCAGGCTTCATTGCAGAAATGTGCTGGCTCCTCTGGCAGCCACTATATATCCCTGTTAGCCCCACTTTTCCAAGTTCCTTTTTTTTTCAAATTATCCCCAGCTGATGTGATACGTATGTGTTGTAATGGATACTCATCTCTGTTTAACATGTACATAGAACCAAATATAGTAGTTCCCCCCTTATCCATGGGACTCCCAGTGGATGCCTGAAATTGCGACAATACTGAACGCTCTGCACACTGTGTTTTTCTTTCCTGTACATACGAGTACGTACATACCTTTTCACTCAAAGGAAGTACTTTATGGCTTCTCTTTGGCATAGCTGACCTGCCAACATCACAGCTTTTGTGCTTTGGGGCCATCACTAAGTAAAATAAGGGCTCCTTGAACACAAGCACCGTGACACTGAGACAGCAGATCTGATCATTGAGACAGCTGCTAGTTACTGATGGGCAGGGGGTGTGTGCAGTGTGGACACGCGGGACAAGGGGGTGATTCCCATCCCAGGGTGGCGTGGGACGGAGCGAGATGGGGTGAGATTTCATCACCTACCCAGAATGGTGCACAATTTAAAACTTATGCATTGTTAATTTCTGGAATTTTCCACTTACAATTTTCAGAGAGCCTTTGACTGCAGGTAACTGAAGCAGCAGAAAGCAAGTAAAGTGGGTGTACTGTAGTCACAGAGGAGTATTTTGGGTGGCAGGCACTGCCCTGGGGCACTACAGACCATGTGGTCCCCTGGGGACATTTGGCAATGTCTGGAGACATTTTTGGTTGTCACAACATGTTAGGGCTGGGGAGGATATGCTGCTGGCATCTAGGAGGGAGAAGCCAAGGATGCTGCTGGAGGTCCCGTGAAGCACAGCGCAGCCTCCACACCAAAGACTGAGCCAGCCCCGAATGCAAGTAGTGCCCAGGTTGAGAAGTGCTGGTCCAAGAGAAGGCGTGGTTTTATTCCTCTCTTCACCACTGTGAGTCATCGGTCAAGCTGCAAATGCCCTTCCTCTTTTTAGTCTAAAGTCATGGTTTAAGGTGTGCAAAGTTAAATCGTGTGACGCTAGAACCAGGCAGTGGAGCTCATTGGTCTGAGAAATTCACACTTCCCAGTGGGCAGAGAAGCAGCCCTGCATAAAAACATCAGGATTTACAGATAATTTAGAAACGGGAAGGTCGTGGGTGGGGGTTAGGGTCAACGGGGTCACCTGGAGACCTGCCGAGAGCCTGATCCTGTGCACAAGCTGCAGCCATACTTTTGAGGGCTTCCGCCGCCAAGGCTCTGCAGAAACAGCCACAGCTTTGGTGGGCCTCCCCCGCCCCTCCTCACACAACACCCTTCACTTTGTCAAGGGAGCGGCAGCCTTCGCCGGGAATGTTAGACAACACGTCAGTCTCGCTTTCCGTGGCTTTGCTCCCGTATCCATTTGAAATTCAGTGCAAACCCATAAATTCCACTTTGCTCCTGGTAGCAGCCTGCATGGTGTGCGTCCTGAGCATTAGAAAAACAGTAAATCCAGCCCATTTATTCACATTAACCAGCAAAGGCATCCTGCATGCCAGTGTAAGTACTGGAAATTACTGACATGGCCTCCTAGACCATGAAAAGATGGAAGCATATGGCAGAATTCGTATGTGAACAGATTGCTTTTTCTCATAAGAACGCTTTATTAGAATATCAGCCATTATGGCTTACTGAGTGTACTCTTCCTGCTCTTGATTTAAGCCTCGAGTCACCCCACCGCACATTTTTTTCACCATGTTCTGCTGTGTATCTCACACCTGCTCCTTGCTGTTTCTAAATGGCCTACTTAAACCTTGAGGTGGGTCCTTCAGTTTCCCATAAATTAATAAAACATCTATGAATATTTCCCAGCCAGTTTCAGAAACCCCAGTGTGTTCCAATACCAGGGCCATAAAAATGGGATAGATAAAGCAAGCGTCTTCTTTCAGATGCTCGTCCAATGAGAAGCAAAGTATCATTAATCTAGACTGCCTGCTACTTTCATTTTCCATGTTGGCCGCTCATGGGATTGCAGCTACAAAGGTTTCATGAACTTCAAATGAAATGTGAACATTTGTTGTCAAAATTCTGTTAAGCTGTGGAAGCCCTACGGGCACAAGCTACATTTTAAAAATTATTATTATTATTATTATTATTATTATAGTATTTATAGCCACAGGCATTCACATGTTCTGGGTTCTGGGGAGCAAAACTTTTTCTCCCCACTTTTTTCACATCCCATTTTAATGCTCTGTGTCCCTCCCTCCTTTCACAAGCAGGGAATCAGGTAGTCAGTGAGTGACGTCTGCATGCTATGACATTAGGGGGCATGTTGCTGCCCTTGGGCTCCATCAGAGCAGCTGTCTTTCATACTAGAGGGAGGTCATGGGGTTTAGCTGACTGCATCAGATAGTACCACGCAGGGCCCACCTGTGAGGCCGCGGCCTGGCCGGGAGGGCTCAGGGGGCTGCATGGGAGACAGCAGAGACAAGCTGGCAAGGCAGTCTTTGTGGAGAGCAGCCAAGGTCACAGCTGGAAAGAAAACAGCACATCCTAAATCGGAGGGGCAGTGCACAGAAGGATCAGGAAATGGGGGCCAAGTTGTTAGCCGAGAAAATCAAGAGCCAAACAGAATGAATCCACGGCAAAAATAAAGTCAAATAATAAAATGAAACAAAGCCATGTATTGAGCATGGACCAGGCGCCAAACATTGTAATGACCAGGAAAGTGCACCGAATAGTCTGTGGAGGGGCCGGTGTGAGTTTTCACAGGGTTTGCCCCGAGTCCAGTGGTTCTCAAAGTGGGTTCCCTGGACCAGCGGCATCGATATCACTTGGGGACTTGTTAGAGATGCAAATTCTTTTTTTAAATTTTAGGATTAGTTCAATTTTATTACAAAACAGACAGTATAAAACACTTTATTATTTTAGTAGGAAAATGTTGTAGGACACGAAATATAAAGGTATGATTCCCAAACAAGGCTGATTTTCTTTTTTAAAAATTTTTACTTATTTTTAGAAAGAGGGGAAGGGAGGGAGAAAGAGAGGGAGAGAAACATCAATGTGTGGTTGCCTCTCACGTGGCCCCCACTGGGGACCTGGCCCACAACCCGGGCATGTGCCCTGACTGGGAATCGAACTGGTGACCCTTTGGTTTGCAGCCTGTGCTCAATCCACTGAGCTACACCAGCCAGGGCTTCTTTTTTTTTTTTTAGCAGGAAAATATTATTCTTTATAAAGAAAATTTAGAGATACAAATTCTTGAGCCTCATGCCAGACCTACTGAACCAGAATCTCTGGGGTCTGGTGTGCAGTCTGTTTTCAGAAGCCCTCCAGGTGTTTCTGGTGCTCGGTCAAGCTTGAGAAGCAGCAGGACAGGCAGGGAACAAGGTGGGAATCAGAATGCCGGCACCACTGCCTGTGGGCTGCACGCCTTCGGGCAAGTCTTCTAAACCCTCCCGTCAGGCAGCTGCCTCCGTGGAGGGGATGAGAATGCTTGTCTTTCAGACCTCACAGGGTTCTTCTAGACTGACACTGGCCGCAGGAAAGCTGCTGAAACCCATGCCACCGTTACCGTGTGCCAGGCAGCGTGCTAAGCACTCATTTCAGATCCTCTCCGTCTTGATCCTGACACTAACTCATGAATCAGGAATTATCATTACCCCTGATTTAGTGCTGGGAAAACAGCGCCCAAGGACATGCTCCTGGTAGGCAGGAATCACTCCAGGTCTTTCCTTTCAAAGCTCATGCTAATCACTGAGCTGCTACATTATTTTACTAGATCAAGAGAGATGTTGTGTTTGAAAGGGCTTTATGAATTATAAATGCTATATAAAATAATAAAGTGATATTATCATTATCATTATATACATGCACACTCACACATATATTTAAAAGTAACTCTCCCATGGGCATCTTCCCTTGAGCCGTGGCATTCTTTGGTATAGGACAGTCCCCTTTATCAAATAGATTCACTATCTGAACTGGGTCACACACACATCACAGATTGGGTCTGCATTCAGGCATCGGTGACGGTGACAACACAGTTCAGTTCTTGAGTGCTTTTGCTTAGGTTTACTAGTGACAAGAGGAGAGGAGGAGACTCAGATTACTGATAGGGGCTTTTGATGGCCTTGGGTGGCCCTTGTCAGCAGAAGAGAGTGTCCAAGGTCTGCCGAGGTGTTCTGCATTAAAGTTCATCCCACCCACTCCACATGCGCCAAACCCTAGCCTTTCTCCAGGCTTTAAAGCCCACCTTGCAGTCCTGACTGTTGTGTTTGCAAGCCCGACATGTTTCAGCAGTCATTTCTCAGGAGCCCCAAGAGCAAGGCTGTGTCCCACTCCTGCATTTAGGGAAAGACTTGAAGGATATGAAAAGTTATAAGCCTAATAGTTTTCTTTCCTTTTCAGGTATTGTTCACTGAGAAACTTCCCAAGAATATAAGTAATTTGTGTATATGTCATAAATTTAATTTCAAATATAATGAATCTTAAGTTTTCTTAATGTTGTGATGCTTTTGTAAATGTAGTGATATTTCACCTTACAATCATAATTCTGCAGTGATTACCATTTACACATTTAAAATTGAACCTGTAAGGCTAATTTATAGTTGTAAAATGAGTCAACAGACATTTTCTCTAAAAGGTCAAAGAGTAAATATTTCTGGCTTTGCAATTCATATAGTCTCCGTCACAACTATTTAACTCTGCCTTTGTATGAAAGTAGCCATAGACAATAACACATGAAGGCATGGGCCTGGTCGTGTTCCAATAAAACTTTATTTATAAAAACAAATAGCAGGCCAAAGTTGGCCCATGGGCCATAATTTGCCAACTCCTGCTCCCAAAGGCCAAACTCAAACATTACAAATTCCCAAGATATGACCTATGTGAAAATATGCCAACACAATAGCCCTATTTCTCCCATTTTTTATTATTTCAGTATTTATGGGTAATCCTAACATGAAAACAACATTTTTATATTGAACTCAAATGCAGGTTGGCAACCTGCTCAGGTAAGAAGCCTGCTAGGTTCAAGGAGCAAGGAAATCGTGAGCTTGGGCACCAGGCCATGCCAGCGCACAGATGTCTCCCATCTGCCACACAGGGCCGTCCCTCCTGCACCACCCTGTTATACTTAGGTGTTGTATTTCTGTGGCATTTCTGGGCCTGCAGGTGACCTGGCCGCAGCCACCTCATGGCCACATTGGCCGCGGCCTCTAGAGCCAGGGTGTGGAGAAGTGGCCATGGCGAGTGTGGTACTCGGTACAAAGCAGGTGCTTAATGAATATTCATTGCGTGATTTCCAGCTAATCGAGGAAAGCTAACCAGTACAACAGCCAGAGCATTGAAGTTCATAGAAAATGGACCCGAAGGACTATGGCAAAAAGAGTCTCAAAAGGCAGCGGGCAGGGAATTGGTATTTATGAAGGGCCTGAAATGGACGCTGTGGTACAGCATACAGTGTCATGGGAAGAACACAGCCTGGAGCCAGGCTGCTGGGTTTGAAGCCAGACTCTGCTTCATTTGGCTGTGTGGCCTTGGAAAAGTTACTCAGGCTCTCTGTGCCTAATTTTTTTTTTTTTTTTTCCATTTGTAAAGCAGGGATAATGATAGTATCTCACAGGGTGATTCTAAGAATGAACTGTTCTATAAAGGGCTTTTAACAGGGCCTAGCAGGTAATGAGTGCCACCTAGGTGTTTGTTGGGATTATTTGGTTACCTGGCTTCTTTGTGATCTTCCCAAATCAGGCCCTACTGGACAAGTGAGGGAGCTAAAGTTCTGCTAGCCAGGCAGAAAGTGGCAGCACTGGAATGTGAACTCAGGTCTATTTCCTTCCATTCCCTCCTTCACCTCCCTTCACCCACCCCTTTCTGCAACTCTCCACCCCACCCCCAGTCTCTCCACCCACCTCCCTTGTCCTGTCCTTCTATGGCGTGTGAGGAACTTGGGGACTAAGAAGAGCTTGAAGAAAGCACACGTAGGTGACATGTATGAACCATGTTGTGAGCCAGGGAGTTAGATTAAGGGCCTTCAGAACTGGCATGAGTGACACTGGCCATCTGAGATGGCCTGTGCTGTGAGCCGTCGTCGGGGGCTACAGCCTGAGCAGCCCTGAGCGAAGGCTGTGCTCCGTGTGTGGAGTGGGGGGAGGCCCTGACCACCCAGAGCCGGTGGGCAGAGGAGCAGGTGAAATAAATGGTTTAATCTCCAGGTGGAAAGCTAAAGGTAAAGAAAATCGACTGAGAATGGTATGCAAAGATTGAAGAGAAATCAGATTTTGTTTTCCCATTTCTTTCCTTTAAAAATTTTTTTTTAAATTTATTGGCATGACAGTGGTTAATAAAATTACATAGGTTTAGGTATACACTGCTACAACACATCATCTGCGTAGTATCGTGTGTTTACCACCCAAGTCAAGTCTCCTCTGTCACCAGTCAGCCCCTGCTTTACTCTCCTACCAGGGATGGGATGCTCTGTGGACATATGTTCAGAGCGTTATTTAGAGATGAACGGTGTGCCCCAGGGTCAGGGGGCATCCTTGGAGCAGTCCTCCCCACCCCTTTTCAGTCCCACCGTGCTCCCTGGGGGAGAAAGGGACCAGGCTGGGGTTGAGACCTGATGCCTTTCTAGCACTCACCTTTTCCCACCATCCCCCCACCCTGGAGTCCTGGGCCTCGGCATCCAACACGCGCCCCAAAGCCTGTTTTTTAAGTCAGTATTGGTGAACTTTCTGCTCTTTCCTGAGGGAATCGATCCCAAAGGCGTCTCTGGAATCATGGGATCCTGCAGTGGTTAGTGGGGTCGGGGAAGGCTCCCCTGAGGATGGGGTATTAGGCTGGGGGATGGAGGGACCTTGACTTTAGCCAGGGGGAAGTTCAAGAACTGGGAGTGAAGAGGGCAGACATAAATTTTGACCGCCCACCCCCCCTTCCCTGCTCCTTCCAGCCCAGAGCCTGTTCCTTCTCTCTCTGGGGGCCACAACTATCCCCAGTCCCTGGGCAATCCGTCTACCTTGTTTGCCTCCTGCACTAATTTCTGCTTCCCCCCGCCCCCCGGGGAAAATTGCTAAAAGACAGAAGAAGGATCTTCACAGGAGAGATTAAAAAATCCCAGAAATTCCAAATGCTTGCATTTTGGGAATGGGGGAATAAAATTCCAAAATATGTTTCCAACTGCACCACTGACTTTAACCTCCTAAAGGAGAAGAATTTGCCTTATTTTTTCTTTTAATGCTCTGAATTTCTGGCATGGTTGTGGGCAAAGAGGCAGGTTTAACAGAATATTCTTTAGACATATGACCGCAACCAATTTACTATTCTCAATCTCTGGCAAAAAGTTTGTGAACTTGATTTTTTAAGAATTTTACTGAAATATGCATACCAGAGAGTTTACCATTTTTAATTGCACAGTTATCGGCATTATTGTGCATTCATGTTGTGCAACTGTCGCCCAGCATCCATCTCCAAGTGAGCCGTGGGTTTCCGTTCCCTACAGCTGGTCAGCTCAAGATGTCACGGTGGGAAGAGGCAGCATGGGACTTTTTTACCTGCCTGAAGCTGTGTTACCTGCCAGCCCGCCCCCCCCCCCCACCGCCAACTGTGATCTAACTGCTCTGAGCTTTAGCATCGGCCTGTAAAATGGGAACAAAGATAGGCTGTATGATAGGCTCTTGAACTTAGCCAGATCACAAATAGAGGACTCTCTAGAGCACAGGTGGCAAACACAAGGCCCGAGGGCCGAATCTGGCCCTCCACCTTGTTTTATCTGGCCGGCACCTTGTTTCTACCCGGCAGCAGCGCGGAGCTCCTTGCCCCTAGTTAAGGAATAGTTACATTTACACAGTCCTAAAATTACATTCAGCCCTGTGAAGGCAACTGCGAGGCTGATGTGGCCCCCGGTGACAATGAGTTTGACACCCCTGCTCTAGAGTTTGCTCATCTCCAGCACAAGGCCCACCTCCCTGTCTCATTTGCCTGCACCTTCAGGATATTTGGTTTTAATTTCAGACGTATAATGTATAAAACACGCAGCGCCAAGAAGACGCAGTTTCTGTAAGTACGACGTGACTGCCCACTGTTCCTCAGTAACTCACTAGGCTTTGACGGGTTGATGTGAGGAGCAGCGCCCCGACTTGGTATCTATTGCTGCTCCCTCCACACAGTTTACGAAACTCTAATCCATAAAAGCTGTTTGAAATTTCCATTAGGAGCTTTGCACACGTGGTTAAAATTAGTCATGCATTCTTGGTCTAAACTGCAGGAAGGGTATCTTTACTGTGAAAATGATTATGACATGTTAAAACTGTGTAATAGTAAGCAGACAGTTTTCCGAGCTGCTGGGTGAGTTCTAGAAATGCTCTATTTATTTTCTCCCTACTGACTTCTTTCTTTCAGGCAAGACTGCCAGTGCGTTGACTTGGAAAACAACCGAGGCCCAGCAGCCCCGGAGCACTGACATTAGGTGGCTTCGTTTCTAAACAGGGCCAGCGCTTGTATTTTATTTTTTAATGGCTTCTTCTTCCTCTAACACACGGAGTGCATTTTTCTCTTTTTAAGAGGGAGCCTTAAAAAAAAACATAAGAGCATCCCTGGTTCTCTCACCCTATCCCTCATTTGCCACTTCTAGAACTACGACAGTGCCTCTGAGCTTAGGGCCAAGGCAAAGGAAGGCTTTTGCGTGCTGAAAATCAGCTGCCTGGTTTATTTAGTTGCTTATTCCTGTTTAGTGCAGCACTGTTTTTAGCGTTAAGAGAAAAGGCTGTGATTTTCTTAGATATTAAAAAGCTAGCCAGTTATATTTTCCAAAGCCATTTGCATTCCGTCTGACAGCCGCTAAAAATGCATGTGGATTTTTCATCTGAGAGGTTTTCTCCATGCATATTGTTTACATTTATCAACCGTTGTCCTGCCCAGTACTTTATATTCATTGTAGCTTCCGGACCTAGCTGACGACATGGCCTGTGTGACACACAAAACAAAGCACAAGAGTCAAAGGGTCTGCTTTTGAGAGAACATGAAGACAGGGAAGGGGTGTGTGGCTGTAGGAATGGGCCGTGTTCCTGAGTCGGGGGGGTTCTGCCTTTGTGCCGCCGTCAGTTGGTCAGTTGTCAATCCTTCTCTCCCTCCCCTGCCACACTGGCTGAGCGAACGGGAGAACTCAACCCTGACTCTGCTCTCAGCCTGCACTTGTGCAGCCTAAACAATCTGGGAAGACTTTGTGGAATAAATAATTGAAATTACAAATATAAAAAGGACTGTAACAAACTGATATTGTTGGGGATCACCCAAAAACAGTTTCATTTTTTTTTCTGCCTTCTTGCTTTTGGTTCTTCACATTCACTGACTTTGTGCGATACCATGTGTATCACCAGATTACATTGCTTTTGGCAGCACTTACATTAAAAACAGTAACAAGAATTAAAAAAAAGAAAACCCTATTCCTGCAATTCTGTAGTTTTACCACCAGGTGGTGGCAGTGTATCTTGATTATGGAATCTGACCTAGTAGGTACAGGCATTCATTAATTTATCCACTAAATAACATTTATTTAGTGTGAAGGATGGTTCAGATGCTCTGGATACAGCAATGACTAAGGTAGGTCTGTATTCTCAAGAAGCTTGTGTCTAGTGACAGATACTTTGTGTGCAGTCAGGGATGGCAGGGTTTGGGGGGCTGAATTTATTCATATTTGACCGGAAACACAATCATACCTTGTTTACAATAATGCATTTTTATTGAACACTTTTCCATCTTATCCATGTCCATATTTAATAATATTCTCAAAAAGGGAAATACCTTAAATACATGTGTGCATCTTTCTTTATTAATGGTTCCTTATTTGACCCTACATTATTTTTCAGACCATTAGGGTCAGCGGTTTGAATGCAGCCAGTTGCCTTTAACGTCTGCACACACAGGCACACACAGCCTTTCCAGAGTCAGGCTGAAGCGTCCAGGACCAATTTCTGCCTCTGCTGTTTGACTCGGCGTTTTCTCTAACAACCTGCCCTTTGGAGGCCCCTGAGCCCATCGAGGTCCCACCTCCCGTTTCTTCCTCTCTATAGTCAAGGGGTCCATCGCTCTGCAACTTTCTCTGGGCCCTAACTCTTCTCCTTTTCAATCTTTTTACTTACCTTTCTCTGTCTTCTCCTTTGTCAATGAGATAGAAGCTACAGGGGAGGCTCGGGAGAACTCAGCATCTCCAGAGCATCTCTCTGGCTTGAAACTTGGTCCCATATGCCCTAGAAATAGATGCTTTTCCCATTACGAAGGCATTGGGCATTCGTCCAGGAGAGGGAAGCCCCTTCTGGCCATCATTGCTCAAGCCTGAAATCTCCCGTCTGATTCCTGTTCACACATGGTGCTGATGTGATCATCACCTTCTCAGAAGGTTCTTCTGGCCCCAGCCCCTACCCTTGCAACTGACTTGGATACAAACTGCCTTTGGAAGTGAATCAGCTACCCAGTAGACCCAAAGAGAACGTACTTCATGTAAACCATTGAATATTTTACACGGAAGATAAACATTTCTTTTCAAGAACAAATTGTTTGCATAATTGACATCCCGGGTTGTCCCAAAAGCCTTGTTGCAGTGTTAATTCTGATCACTGAGACAGTCTTCATGGGAAGGGGCTCAGTTTTCTCTTCTCTCCCCTCTGCCCCCACCCTCTTTCAGAGTAGCACTCATTTGAGAGCTAAAACATGCCTCAGCTTAAAAAGCTACTGTAGTCAGACTAAACCTGCAGGCACAATCTCTATTTTTCCCAACATTTATATAAAACCCCCAACTATATGAAAACAGCTGTGCAATGTGTGAAACATCAGCAAAGTGTGTATGTCTGTGCCTCCTCACCTGCAGCATCTTGTCCTTTACCCACGCGCACCAGAGGTGCTGGACACCTCCAGGGGCCACTTCCTCCGCTCTGGGAAGTGGGCTTTCGAAGAGTCTGTGAGTCAGAGCTGTGCTCTGGGTGTCAGAAGCCGAGTGGGGAATGTGGGCAGGGGCTGCCCCAGTCAGTGGTGGTCAAGTTCAAGTTTGAGGACTTCCTCCCCATATTCTCTACTGGTGCTGTTTCATTTTATTTTTTTCACTCTTTAAAATGTTTTTATTGTTGTTCAGTTACAGTTGTCCCCATTTTTCCTCCATCACTGTTCCCTGCCCTGCCCCCCTCCCACATTCATCCCCCGCCCCTTCCCTGCCATCCTTGTCTGCTGATTGAGAAGTATGTACTAATAGAAGTCCACTCTGAGTTAATCACCTGAAATAAATTAGGAATTTATTGGTCAGTGTGTGTACTTACATTAAAAAAAAGATTAAGAGTCACTTCATACTGATTGTGTACCAAGTGAGATAATGCTTTTGTGTGTATGATCTTATATAGTGTTCCCAGCAAGTCTTATCAGGTCTTCTTACCCCTATTGTGTAAGCTGACTATTCAAGGAAATTAAGCAGCTTGCCTGAGGTTATAGAGCCAGGGTGTGGTTAACCAGGGTTGACACCCGCAGGGTCTCACTCAGTGCCTGAGACAGTGCTCAGAATACATATGTAGACAACTGGAATTGAACAACGATAAAATAATTTTAAAAAAAAAGAATACATATGTAGAAACTTTGCAACCTGTAATATCAGGTATCTCCGGATTACTATTACCATCTCAAAAAATACCAGAGAATACTGAGTACAGATGTTGTTTATTCTCAGCTGCTACTGTACGGGACCCCTCTCACTGGGAAGCATCCAATTCAGAGTTCAGTGGCCAGAGAACAGCCGTAGGAAGAGCACTGCCCTCTGAAATGAGGCATCGTGGGCTTGAGAGGACACACTGCCCTGCCAGGTGCTGCCGCCGGGGGCTGTGCGATACCGAGGTGTGCTGTGGGAGTGAAGGGGAGACTTAGTTCTTTCCCGGAATAGAGGTGATCCCCTAACTCACTATGAAGTGAAGACTTGGAAGAAACCCCCCACCCTCAGGCTCCTTTGTAAAATTAGGCACACACTAGGGTACGTGTTCTAATACAATAAACAAGCAAGCGAAAAAGAAACACTAAAAGGGAATGATACCTTACAGCTTACAGAACATGCTGACATGTATTATTTGATTCTCTCACCACAACCACGTAAACTGGGCAGGTATTGTTTTTACAGTTAGCTTCAGCCATAGATGAGGAAGCCGAGGCTCTGAGGGTTACGTTATCTGTCCCCGCATCCCACAGCTGGTGCGAAAGACCCGGTCTTGGTCTTTTGACTTCAAATCCTGTAACTAGCCTTGCCAGATAAAGTATAGGACATGCGGTTACATTTGAGTTTCAGACAAACAACCGATACTTTTTTAGTATAAGTGTAGCCCATGAGGTATTTGAGACGTACTTATTATTTTAAAAAGTCTTATGGTATATACTTATACTAAGAAATTGTACAGCTAACAAGTGGGGTGAAGACGTGGAGGGGTTCGGCAAAAAGGAGAAAGGACTCATGGACGTGGACAACAGTGTGGTGATTGCTGGGGGCAGAGGTACAAGGGGACTAAATGGTAATGGGAAAATATGCAGTAAAGATTAAATTTTAAAAAGCAGAAAAAGAGAGAAGTTATTGTGGTCTGAAATGAGAATTTAATCGTGCATCCTGTGTAATTGTTAGACCTGCCCCCCCCCCCGCCCCCGACCATGGCATCTTTTTGTGTCTCAACCTCTCTACCCCTGGGTCTCGATATTATTCCGTGTTTTGGTAACTGCTTTGGGAAATAATGATTTTTGAAGTTACTCTCTAGTAAACACTTGCCACCTGCTGAAAGCCTTGGGTACTGGACTGCATAAACTTACAACCGCCTCGGAAGCTGGGTGGGACGATTACCCCTTCCCAGATGACACAGCTGGGGTTCAGAGAAGTTAAGCAACTGGCTCAACACCTCACAGTTCATGAAGGTGGAAACTGGGATGAGAACCATGATCTCTGCCTCCATGGGCATTTATTACCTACATAGCAAAATAATTTTTTTTTTAATTAAAGAGAAAAAAGGTGTTTATAATCAATCACAGAGGCATAAGGCTCCTTGGGGGAGAACCCAGGTGTTGGCCGTTAAAAAAACAACCTTTCACCGGATCCAGCAAAATGCTTCCCACATAATAGACCCTCAGCACAGACCTGCTTGCTGACTGATGTGTTTCCAGCGCAATTCCAAAGAAAAAGAGGGAGCTGAAAACTCGGCGTCGTTTGCCCGTCTGTTTCACCCGAGATGTGTTTTCCGTTTTGTCAGGGCCATAAACTGCGTTTCAAACCATGAAGACAAATTGGCCCTCTGACCTCTTACGAGATGACATAATTCATCTGAAAGGTTGATCGCCCTGCTCAGTTCCCGGCCATGCTTCCCATTCTTTTACCCCCATCACAGATAGAGAGGGGAGAAGAGGGGAGGGCCAACGCAGGGGCTCGGGCAGGTTACGGCTGGTTACTGTGCATGCAACGTGGTGAGGAGAAGTCCCCAGCCCTCCTGTTAACACCACACTTTTATCCTGCCATCACCGCCTGCGGGAGACACACTCACAACTCGTCTGGAAAACAAGATTAACTCGTTTAAGCTAAGCGGTGATCACAGAGAGAGGCACGTCCGTGGGGTCTGGCTGAAGGAGAGCCTGCGGATTCTGGGCCGTTCTGGTCCGGGGGGCCTGGGGAGTAGGCCCACCCCGTTGGCAGTAAGTGGGCCCGGCAGAGTCCGCCTGGGCGAGATGCAGTCGTCACCAAGGGATTCTGTTCATCTTTGACTCGGCCCTCTCATCTAATAAAGGCCAAGCACAGCCTCTCCTCCGTCAGCATGTCTTCTGAACCACCGGCCCAGTGAGCTGCCGGGTGAGCTGCCCGGTCCCTCACCCGTTAGCTCTCTTCACAAGCAACAAGAAAAAGCTGCTGTGCGATTCGGCTTCTGCTGGTTCACACGGAATTCGCTCTGTGCTGGGCCTCTTGTTCCAAAGCAGCAGTTTGCTTTCTTCCCAATCAGGGCCAGGAGGTGTTGTTTATTTTATGCTATTTCATGTGTTTCTTTCCCTTGTAGTGACTTTCCTGCGGGGCTGTTCCCCCCATTGACTTGCTAGTCTTTCCCACCTGGTGCCCTGAGAGCAGGTTTTTTACCCAATGGCCTGTGCATTTGGGGCAGCTGGGGACTCATTTCCAGAATGTCCCTGAGAGTCAACAAATTGCCTACACAATTACCTGCAGGCAGGCTTGCTTGTGGAGGCAGCCCATTCAAGCAATGGGACGGCCGCTTCTGGCCTCTGCTCGGTCCCTCCATGTGCGCGTGCCCCATCAGGCCTTTTCCACACTGTGTCGCTGTGCGGGCCACACCTGGCAGGCGACAGAGCTCACTCATTCTCTCTGTGCAGTTAAAGCTCGAGGACCTTCGGGTGTCTGTGTTTCTCATCTCTTTGTACAGTTTTCTTTCCTGCTTGTTCACTTACTGCCATCTGGACCACAAGTAACTTAACCTGTGTGCGGAGGCCGGATTTTAGGGCCTGAGGACCACTCCCCAGGAATTTTAGCACAGAGACGGTCCGAGTCGTAATGGGAGGATATTTCAAATGAGTTTTGTTAAAGCCAGCTGAATGAGGTAAAGATTCCCAGTGTCTGGCTTTTTTCTGGCTAGTCTGGTCTTTGTGTGATAGAGAAGCAACTATATCATGAAACCTCCAGTGTTCATGTAAATGGTTTGTCACATTCAAAGGGGTGTGGATGTAGACACATTTTAAAATACATCACTGTCCCTTCTGAAGAAATTTGCCGTTTCTGGGGCTTGTTCAGCGATGGCCTGACTGAATAATTGCTTCAACAAATAGGAGCAGGTTGCGCATATGAGACTGTTATAAATGCTTTGGAGGGAAATTTCGAGGCGGGATGGCTGTAGCCATTCAGAGCTGTGTTGAATATTTAACAATTTTTTTTGTGGATCCATCCACTAAGACGACTATCAATTTTAGAGCATACAGCTGTTCAGGAATAATAGTTTGAAAGACCAGCCCCAAAGATCTTGGTGACTAAAGTGTGAACAGATGACGGGATGATAAACCTTAACACTTAAAAATGTGTTTTTATAGTCCCGTGCCTATATAGCTTTGTCTGATAAATGTATTTGCGACAGACAGACCAAATGAAAGAACCCTCCGTGAGGGGACCCAGCACAGTCTGAATGTAAATATCTGTTCTGATTCCCCTGTTAGTGATTGACCATGAGTATTGATCAGCATTAAAGACTGAGCACGCAGCACCTCCTCGAAGCCTCAGCACACACTCCCACTTATCAACGCATGAGTATCGATCACAATTATTCCGTGAACATATCTTGCAAATTCCCTCTGTGCACACGCCATTTAAATTAATCCAAATTCAGAACGAAGCTCACCAGGAAAGGAGAAGAGCATCTCTGTCAGCGGCTGCCCTCCTGGCCGTTAAATCATCTGTGATCTGTGTGAGCTGGCTGAAGATGCTCGAACGCCCTCCCTGTCACGGAGCACCTGGCTCTCAGGTTCCGGTGCCTGCGACAAGGGACGCCCTGTTCTGCTATGAGGTCTCACACGAGAATGTGGGCAGAGCATGCTCCCAATATGCATTTGACTTCAAACTGTGACGTAAATTAAAAGAGGCTTAAAAGACACGGCACCCCAGTACAGTGAGTGAAGCTTGTTCTGATTTGGATTTAAATGAACCTGCTATCAAAGGCATCTTTCTGAGACAATCAGGGAAATCGGAATATGGAGTCAGTAATCAAGGAACTAAGAAAGAGTCGTTAATTCGTTAAGTATGTAACATTTTAAATGAAATTTGCTTTATGTTGGGGATGCCTCCTGAAAAATTTACAAGTGAGATGACAGGATGTCTGGGATTTGCTTTAAAATATTCTAGAAAAAAATACCCGGAGTCTGCAGTATACACATCCGGAGTGGGAAATTTGATAATTCTTGGTCAGCTGTTCACTTAACTAGTTTCTCCACTTGGGGATATGTTTGAAAATGTTTGCAATAGAATATTATCTGCAGGTCTCAAGAGACAGACTTCCAGGAATGACAGCAGTAGCGAGAGTCAGGTTCCAGAGCTTCTAGACAGCGCCTCGTGTGAACTGGGATGGGCAGATCCTTCCGGTAACTGGACCAGCAAAACTTGGTCCTTTTGAGGCTATTATAATTTGGTAGTTGCTGTGGGTTGAACTGTGTTCTCCCAAACTTCCTGTGTTGGAGCCCCAAATCCCAGTGCCTCAGAATGTGACTATGTCTGGAGACAGGGCCTTTAAACAGGCGATTATGTTAAAATGAGGCCATTGGAATGGGCCCTAATCCAGTCTGACTGATGTTATTATAAGAAGGGGAAATTTGGACACAGGAAGAGATGGGAATCAAATGATAATGTGAGGACACAGTGAGAAGCAGCCATCTGCAAACCCGGAAGAGGGGCACCATCTAGGGTTCCCAGCTTCCAGAGCGTGAAAATAGGTTCGCATTGTTTCAGCTGCCGAGTCCGTGGTATTTCGTGTGGTAGCCCTAGCAGACTAAGATGCACACTCCAGGAGGGTCCTGAGTAGAGTGAGAGATGGTGAGATGGAACAGGAAGACCCAAGGCCTGGGACTTAGGGGACACGGAACCTGGCCGTGGTCCTGACTCTACCGCTGAGCAGGAGGGATCTGTGTGTGCACATGCGCGTGTGTTTACGTTTTACTTACATGAGACTGCATTTAGTGGGATGGGAAGGCACACGGGAAAAAGAAGACAAAAGGATGACTTTAGGGGACTGGGTGAACCCCAAGTGCTTTCTTAAGCTCATGTCCTAGAATGTGGCCGTCTCACACTGTGGAGATGTCAGGTTTTCTCTCCTCCATTCGACAGCGTGTCCTGACAGTCCTCCCTGTGGGAGGCACCATTCTGGGGGAGACATGAAGGAGGGCAGGGAGCCAGTGACTCACAGATGCGGCAGCGGAGCACTCCGGGCAGAGGGAACCGTTGTTGAGACCCCTGGAGATGAAGGGGAGTTTGGGATGTTTTAGGCACTGAAGAAGCCCAGTGGGATTAGAGCAGAATAAGCAGAAATCAGTCAAGGGGGAGGTACTGGTGGGGGCTGAGACTGAGAGGTGGGCAGGGTCAAATCACACAGAGCCTTGTTGACCATGCTGAGGGCTCAGACTTTTTTGTAGTTGCCATAAGGAGTCAGTGGATGGTTTTAAGCTAGAGAGACATTGATATGATTCAATATGATACCTGGTATAACATGTTTGATATAAGATAGGGCATATGCACAGTGTGATATAGCATGGCTTTATGATATGATACCATGAATGACATGCATGATATCATGTAACATGGTATGCCATGACAGGACTCGTGCTTGCTGGGTGCAGAATGGGTTGTCAGGGGTTAGGATTGCAAACACAAAGCCTCCCTAGGAGATTTATCTGTCAGGAATGAGTTCAGCTGCAAGTTAGAGAAAACAACTAGTAAAATTAGCTGAAACATTTAGGGCTTTGTCTTTTCTTGCTTAATAGGAAGCCCAGAGGTAGGCAGTTGGTGACATTGTGGCAGCTGGCTCAGCAGCTCAGCAGTGTCTGAGTGAGTTCTGTGAGCGAGCCCCGTGATTCTCTAGGTCATGCCTCTGGAGTCTCGGATGGCCACTGCAGCACTAGACATACCATTCAGGTTCAAGGTGGGAAGGAGGAGACGGGAACAGTACCAGCCATGGCTGACCTTGTATCTGGAAAAGCAAAAGCTTTCCCAGAATCCCTCAGCTGACTCCTGCCTGCATGGAGTGCTGGCGAGCAGGTGGAATCCCGCAGGGAGAAGGGTGACAGCGACATCAACCAAGGTGTTGGCCACAGCAGAGACTGAGGAGGTTTGATTAAAGAATGATGTGCTCTCAGAGAGGACACCTTCTCACAAATATTGTCACTAAGGGTAAGGTCTAAAGGAAAGGAAAAGAAAGAGAAAGAGCCTTTGTGTCTGTCAGCTCTTCGTCCAAGGGATTTACTTGAATTAACTCATTTAATCCTTGTAACTAGCCTGTGAGAGATGTGCTGTGCATGTCATTTTACAGATGAGAAAACTGAGGGGCTGAGTGGTTGAGAACATTTTCTATGTTACACGGGTCGTAAGCGGAGGAGACTGGTCCCAACTCAGGCATTTTGAGAAAGGACAACTTGCCTTTCCTCTTACTGTGTGGCTTGTCCCCACTGCTCTGCTGTTATGGGCTGAATTGGGTCCCCCCCCAGAAAAGGTCCAAAGGATATACTGGAGTCCTCATGTTCAGTAACTCAGAATGTGACCTTATTTGGAAATAAAATCTCTCCAGAGGTGATCAAGTTCAAATGAGGTCATCCGGGTGGGGCCTGAGCCTATGACTGGTGTCCTTGTATAATGAGGGGATTTGAACACAGAGTCAGACATATCTGCAGGGAGTACAAGGTGAAGACAACAGAGGGCACGTTATGTGAAGACACAGAGATGGGAACTGGGTAGCCACAAGCCGAGGAAAGTCTCGGGCTTCCAGCAGCGGGAGGAGGCGAGGAAGGAAACCCCCTTCGAGCCTTTGGGGGGAGGACGGCTCCACCAACAATGGTTTCAGACCATCAGCCTCCACGCCCGTGAAACAGCACATTTGTGTTGTTCTAAGCCAGCCTGTGGTAGTTTGTTACCACTGCTCCAGGAACAAATACCCGCCAACTCCTGCTTGCCCTTCAGGACTGGAGTGTTTTGACAGAGGAAGCCTTCCCAGTCCTAGATGCATCTCCCATTTCAGATGAGGCCCCCCCTCCTGAGTCCCCATGCTACCTTGTGCTTGTATCATGCCAGTGTCCTCCCAGTCCCTCTGTGGGGACTCTCATGTCTACATGCTACTCTTTCTGTGACATCCAGGTGGAATCCCTGGGGGAAACTTCAGGGGCAATCGATGGACCACAAGGAAGAGTGTCCCTTATGAAATCACAGGGCCTCCCTTTAAATGCTGGATAGCCATCGCCAAATGTCTTCTCGGTCTCTGGCATCAGTTGTCCTCCCGATCCACCTTCACCCCTCTTGCAGGCAATTCTTTCCTCAGCCGTCTTTTCTTTACCTGTCGATTCTCTGATTTTCATTCCAAAAAGGGATACGTGCTCCCTCTTTCCCAGGATCAGGGCATGACGAGTGCCTTGATGGTTTCTGGGGTAGAACGGGGCAGATTACACCCCTCGGTGTTGTGAGGATGGCAGGGAGTACGTGTGCTCTGCAGAGCACAGGAGGATGTGTTGTTAAGTGGTTGTATTACACTATGAAAATACCTGCGCTTAACCAGGGTTGCCTAGGCATTGGCTGTGAACTCCTTGAGGGCAGATGTGTTTTGTCTAAATCTAGTTTTTCTCCCCAGGCTTAGTGCTTGACCCAGACTATGCTAATAGTTAATATTTTTCTAATTTCATTGAAATCAATTCGATAGACTGTTAAGTGAAGAAACCCTATGGCTGTAGGGTTATAGGATTTAATAGTCTACTGTGGGAGATAGCATAATAATTGTAATAAGCATGGAACCTCAAAAATATTATTGAAATAAAGTATAATTCTACCTGATATTATACTATGTATTTGTTGACAATAAGCTCCTTGTCCATCTTGTTCAATGCTACATTCCTAGTACCTTTTGAACAGTGCTTGACTCTTGGTAGGTGATCAGCAATTGTGTATTTTGTACATGAACTGATACCGTGGAGGGCCCAGAGGTACTGCTGTGAGGATAGGATTTGCTCTCTCTGATGCTGGACAAGGAAGGTTTTGCTGGGAGATAAGACAGTTGAGTTGGGTTTTGTTGAGAGGATAGGAGTTTCCCCAGATGCTGAGGAGGTGGACTGGGAGGGGAGAGGAGCATTCTAGGCAGAGGCCCTGAAGGGCAAGGCTTCATTGCACTTCGGAGCCTCCAATGCAGAATTCCTTTGGGTTGGGTTCTGGTGGATCTACAGGGGGATGATGGTGGAGAAATACTTGAAGGATCCCAATAGTTCTCCTTTTTCCTCACCACGGCTTCAAACTTGTGTTTTCCTCCCTGTCCCTCCCACCTTTCTGATAATGGGGGGAAGCTGTGTGATAGTTTGAACCTACTCGGAACACAGTGGACTCAACACCAAGTGCTTGTTGTAAGTGGATTCCTTTTACTGCAGTTACTTTCATGGTGTCTTAAATGATAAATGTTAATAAAGAACCATTCTGCTTGGGAAAGCACAATGGTGTTAGCTCGCCAGACTGCCAACGCTATTTGCTCTATGGAAGGGGATTTGAAATAAGGGGTTTTGGCGGCTGTATTTTTGCGTCAACAGTTATTTATCGAGAAAGTATGGGCCATTGCACATTTATAGTATCTCTTCTTTATGGATGCCCAAGTTATTATATTTTACTGGCTTGGGTGCTTGTTTTGCACATTTGTAAACAATTGTGTAGTTAGGCAGCTGTTGCGCCACAGTGGCCATATGCATTTCCATGTTGAGAGGAAATTCCATAAGGGAATTTTACTGGATACCGTCATAAAAGAGTTATTGTGGTGTCAAAAGAAAGAAAGGAAGATAGATAGGCTCTGGAGTTATCCTTGGGTTTCTACAGTGTTTGAAGTTAAATGAATTTAGCGCTTTTTTGGGGGGGGCTAACTTCAGAGTTGGGGTCAAACTTTCCACCTGTGTCCCATACCTGAATGAAAAGCATAATGCCTACCTACCTATCACAATATTAATCAATCAATTAGTACATATATTGATACATTCTGTGGCTATCCCCATGCTTTTCTTTTCTTTTTTATTTTTTAGAATTTGTGGTTTCTTACTGCATTTGGACAATATGTATCAAAGCCCTAAAATGGTTGATAGTCATTGACCAAGAATCCAACTTCTTAGAATTTTTTTCCTAAGACATGGAAACTTCCTGTAATGGGGAAACATATAGGTTCTCTGAGAAATGTTGTTAAAAATGAAGTATTTATTTAGATGACAAATAGTGAATGAATCCTTAGTCTATGCCAGGCACTGCTAAGTTGGTGAATACAGGGAGAAGTGAATGAAGGGGTTTATGCAGCCGAGGAGGAGGAGGTGAAGAGAGGGAAGTGGGGTGGGTGGTACTGGTCCGTGGTCTGGGGAACATGGCATCCAGGGAGCTTCTGAAGTAACTTGAACTACCAGTTCACTCATTTTCACTCAGAAATCTGTAAGGCACCAGGCACTCTGGGAAGCAGTAGTGTCAGGGGGGTGACGGGCGAGCAGAATGCCTGTGCCGAGTTATGAGCACCCATCGCACGTGCCCACTTTCAAACCCCATGCTCGTCACATGTTGTCTGTTCGGTCGAGCGTGATCACTTTCCTCTCGAAGCCCATCTTCTAGTCTATGCCAGCATCACAGAAGCGGTCGGGGCACGCACTGTGTGCAGCGCAGTGCCTGGCACCTCGCCATCCACAGTGTGAGCTATCACAGTGGGAGGTTATTCCGGGGGGGCCTTCTCCTGGCAATCTCATTCACCGTCCCTGCTCATGCATTAGTGTGGACCGCAATTTGCTCAATGTCCTCTCAGGTGGTGTCAGATCAGGGGAAGAACAAAAATCAAAAGATCCCAAGCTTGCCCTGAGAGAGTGCACGGTCTCATTGGGGAAGGTAGTCACGTGTGCCCTGAAAAAGTCTACAGATGTTACAACAGCCACTCAAGGAAGGGTGCCAAGACGAAATGCTGATAGATGGGAGACACGTGTGTTGTTAATTAAGAAAAGGGAGGAGGATTTTAAATAAGATTAAAAATTAAAGAAAAAAAAAAAGTTCTGGCTGGTGTGGCTCAGTGGATTGAGCGTTGGCCTACAAACCAAAGGGTCGCTGGTTCAATTCCCAGTCAGGGCACATGCCTGGGTTGCAGGTCAGGTCCTCAGTAGGAGGCACGCAAGAGGAAACCACACATTAATGTTTCTTTCCCTCTCTTTCTCCCTCCCTTCACCTCTGCCCAAAATAAATAAATAAAATCTAAAAAAAAAAATTAAAATCAAAAAACAGGAAAGAGATCCCTGGACACATTGAAAGAATATTTTGAAATAGGCATATTTATTCAAATAAGTTTATTTGTCCTATTGTATGCTGGCTCATAATCTTTTCATACATACCTACCTCCTCTGAAATGTATTAGTAACATTTATAATTTACCAAGTGGAAAATATCACTTAGCTTTAAGCAGCAAGTCAAAAATGAATTTGCAGGCAAGGTTTTATCTGTTTCTCTTAGTATAACATGCATCAATCAAAAACAGAACAAATAAAAAAAAAAAAAAGAAAAACCTAGCATTTATTTGCAGTTTTTTTCTTGAAAATATTGTTTCAGTTTGCTCTTTTATTAATTTTAAGCACGTTTTCACCAAAGTGTTCTACTCTAAGCTAGTCTCAATTCAATTTAAAGTGAAAGGGTTTTTTTGAGTTTAGATAATTTACATATAAAAGCGTTACTGTACATTTTATAAAATGACTGTGTTCAGAAAACAACGATTTCAATTTAATCGTATTGTTATTCTGCAAGTTGAAATGCCTCCCTCTTGCTTCTCGGTCTCACTAACAATATTCCTTCTTGTCCTAATTTAAAATTGTTCGTGTTTGAAAACGGATGTGTTTCTTTTAGACCCCGCCAGTAAGACCTGAGGCCCACTGTGACGTGTCTGATGGACTTGAAGGTTATGTACGTGTGTGAGACAGAGGGAGTCTTAATAATTTGAGCATGACAGGTACACAGCTCTTTGTAAGTTATTTTCTTTCTTTTCCCAAGGAATTTTGTTTGCCAGTAGCCATATCGGTTTTAAAAGAAACAAAAACCAACGAAAAAAATCACAACTTTATGTTTTTAAAATTTGCATGTTCCCCCCCCCGCCCGCCCCCATTTCTTTTCTTTTCTAAAATGATACTATTGTTCTGGAAACGTCCTTCGGAACGAACCCCTGTACCTGAGGATCTTATATCATAACATGTCTTTGAGAAATAGAGCCAGATGTTTAGGATTTCAGACCACCGTATTTGTCCTAGGAACCCTGCCCACATTTTAAATTCTTGACCCTTGAATTGAATGCAAGGCTCTGACTACATAAAAGAAAACACTCGAGTTTTATAATTCCGCAAGCTTGGGTTACGCTATAAATTTCCACTGGTCCCTGCTTGTTTGTGTCTGCCAGGGTTGAGGGCTGTTCACCAAGTCGATTATACAAGCAGAGTCCAGTGGCTGCCTCCGAAAGCACATCCGATCATTTCTTAGGGAGAGAATAAACAGCTGTTTAAACAGGAGCCACAAAGCTGCGTTAAAATTAATTTGGTCCTAACTAAAGGATAAGTGCACCTCCCGTTCTCGGAATGAAACCCAGAGCTGTCTCCCGAGGCGGAGAAGCCGTCAGGGCCGCTGATTAGGATGTGCCGGGAGGGCTCGCTCTCAGCTCCGGATTTACTGTTGCCAGCTCCTGGACCTCATCGGCCATCTCTTGCCGACAACCGCGCATCTCCTTAAACTGTGGTTCCTGATTTGGGTGCCACAGGGCTTGTGTCCCACCGTTGAAGAGTGCCGTAAATATCTTAGAGCCCATGATGCTCCCTACGGCATCCCTCACTTGTGGGCACTGAGTCTCTCTGGGAAAAAAAGTACTTTTCCATAATGAAAAGAATGAATTCTTTCTCATCTGCTTCAGGCTTTAACTGCATCGTAATACTGCTTCCATTTGCTCGTTAATTCCTGTGTGTTAAAAAACCTGTGCAGTGATAATAATTATCTTTGTTACTACTGTGTGAAAATGTTTAAGGGCCTATGCTCTGTAGCCATTGAAGTGGCACCATGTTCTCCAAGGCAGGGAAAGACAGAGCGTTTTCTTTTCTTTAGAAGTCGTAAGTGTTCCGTTCAGGGCAGTCTGAACCACTCCTCTTAGAAATGCACTCCATAGAGGAAGAACATGTGCTTTGGAATCAGAAGGGCCTTGTTTCCAAACCTAATCCCACCATGTACTGGCTGTGCGGCCTTAGACAAAGAGCTTAACCTCCCTGAGCCTCTTCTGAAATAGTAAGCATTCCCACAGGGCGCTCTGGGACTGACGAGGGAGGTTGCAGAGTCGTTTCCCTGTCCCACAGTCTCGCTTTCTGCTGTCACTTACCCGTGGTCAGCTGTGGTCTGGACGTAGCAGGTGGAGAACCGGAGGAGTAAACAATCACAAGTTTTATGTCGTGCGCCGTTCAGAGTTGTGCGAAGGAATCTCACGCCGTCCCGCTCCGTCTTGCCTGGGACCCCAGTCATCCCTGTGTGCCGTGTGTCTGTGCTTTCAGACTCCCTATCAGTCCGTTCGTGACCATCTGTTATCAGGTCAGCCATCGAGGTGTCGGGGCTGTTTTACTTAGTGACGGCCCCAAAGCCGTTCATGTAGCTTTTATGGCTGTGTATTGTTACACTTGCTCTATCTTACTCTTGGTTTTGTTCATCTCTGACTGTGCCTAATTTAATGAAGTTTATCATAGTAAGTGTGTAATATAGGAGAGAGCATAGAACAGGGTGGGGCAACAGCAGGGTTGCAGTTGTCTGTATGGAAAATAATACCATGATTAATATGAATACCATAATAAACTCACAACTGCAACCCTACTGTTGCCCCACTCTGTGTGTGTGTGTATGTATAGACACATATATACATACATATGTATATATATGATCCGGTGCTGTCTGCATTCACTGGGGGTCTTAGAACGTGCCCTATGGATGAGGGGGACACAGCAGGTGGTCCATAGATGGCCCCTTCTCCTTTCCTACAAGTAAAGGAGCCCTACTTTCTGTCCCAATGGATGAGCATATCGAACAAACATGAATATATATTTAGAAAGTGGAATATTTGACATCACTACCATCCCAGTAAACCCAGTTGTACATATGTGACAGTCTTCTCATACTTTTTTTGCCCATTAAGGATCTATTAAATAAATTAGGACCTGGCCACTTTTTTCCTAGAAAGTAGCATTTTGAATATTGGTGCTTTTAAAAAAAAATCAAGAAGCTAAAATATGACCAACATCCTATCTTCCTTCATAAGCCATGCGTAAGACCATGACTGTGTGTGCTCTGGTCCCATGAAAGTTATAACTTTAGAATGATTCGTTCATTCATTCTTCATTCATTCAACATCTACTGAACAGCAACTACTGGCCAAGAACTGTTGAAGAAATTGAGGCAACAACCTGGGCTGGGCATGCTCCCTGCCCAGGAGAGGTAACTGAGCCACGGAGGCAGACTGACCACGGCTTCTTGGAGTGATTATGGCCACTGACTCCCAGGTTGACCCGGGGTTTAATCCCAGCTCTGCCACACACGAGCTGCATGACATGACCTTGGACAGTTTTGCTCAGTCCTCTTGGACTCAGTTTCCTCCTCTCTAAAGTGGAGATGATATCTAACTCATGGAGATGTTTGGGAATTAAATGCTCAAGATACTACATGAAAGGGACTGAGTGTGATACTCAGCAACTGTCACAGTTGCTGGCACGTGGGAAGCACTGATAAAGAGGGGGAGAGTCGTGGCTGCCATTGCCTTTCATTTCACAGGCTCAGCAGGAGCACAAGGCGAGGCCTTTTTTTTTGTCTCCCCAAAGCTATGCTTTCTGTCTGACAGCTAGGAGGGTCCATCAGCTGGTTAGTGTAATGGAAAGACTTGCAAGAGCTGAAGGGCCACGTACTGGAGCAAAATTTAAAGGAACTATATTTTTCCTAAAAAATCAAAGAGATAGAAAATGATGTGAGGAAGCTAGGAATTGTGTGTCCCTGGATTAAACTAGATTGCATTTGTAAGGACCAGGGACAGCAAAGAAAAGAAAGAGCAAAAGGCAGCCGACTGGCTGCTGACCTGCCACTTCTGCTGCTTAAATAACAGAGGTGGAGAACCGGGTGTATCCTGGGCTTGTTAAGCTTTCTCAGTAGCTACAGAACATGTATTTTCTTCTTGATGTTTCAGCTTCACTCTCCGGCAGTGATCTCAACATGCAACACCTTGGAGTCACCTGGGAAGTGTCTTGAAACATTCTAGCGCCACAAAGCAGAGTCTCTTGCTTTCGGTTTCTTTCCTGTTTCCCATTTCATTCCCATACTTGTTGGTGGCCTTTGCTAAAAAGTTTTCCCCTGCGCAGACTGATGCAGGAGCGGTAACGGTGGCTGTGTGACGCCTGGGTTGCTCCAGGCTGCCGTTACACATGAACTTCAACCACAAAGTGCATCTGTGGCCTCTGTCTCACCTGCACCTTTCCCTCCTTCCGGCTTCCTCTTATTTTCTCATGCTCCTTCCCACCTTCTTTCATCACCATTCAGGGTCCCCTTGTCTACCTTGCAGGGGTTCTGGGAGGTTCTCTGGAGTGACCACAGCCTCTCTGCTACTCCAGCTGCCGACACTCCATGCGGGGTCACTCCTGACCCCTTCTCATTCCTTTACATCTCAGCCAAGTACAAATGGAACTTGCTCTTTGTTCCTTTTATCAGTCAGACTAAGCTGGTTCATGTAACAGGTAACTCCAAAATTTCAGTGACTTAACATTCAATCCCTATTATAAGGATTTGTTATATATTAAGAGAAAGACAAACTATGCATGACACGCATTGTGGAATGAAAAAACTTAAAAATTTAAAGAAAAGCTCACAGATACAGAGAACAAATTGGTGGTTGGCAGAGGGTGAGGGCAGGGGTGGGAGAAATGGGTTTAAAAAGGATTTCTTTATAGCTTTGGTTACAGTCTATTGTGGGTCACTCGAGCACCTAGACTTTAGCTGTCCGGGAGTTTCACTGTCCGCCTCCCTGGGGCCTCTCACTAGCCCCTCATTTAGGCTGGCAGAGGACAGGGACAAAGGAGCATAGAGCCATGCGGGGCATTCTGTGGGCCAGGCCTGGAAGCAGCATGCCCACCCCACTTCATGGGCAAGAACCGAGGATGTCTAAGAAGAGGGAAATGGGTTCAGTGAAGGCCTAAGCAGTCAATGCCACACCTGCCTGTTCTGGAGCTCACCTCTTCATTTATTAACCTACAGTTACGTCTTTAGGCAGTGCCTGTCACTGGTTGGGTGCTCTTCTTGGGGCTGTGGTTGCCAGCCATGGACAAAATCCCAGTTGATAATATAAAGTAGTTGGACTCTATTATCTCTGTGATAATTTGCAGCTTCGATTTTCCAGTATGTTCTATGACATGAGAGCTTTCATTGACATAATTTTAGCAACAACTCATAAGAATAATCATTCTTTTTCTTCATTCATTCATGCCTTTCCTTTTTCCAGAAGTTAATGCGGATGGTTTTTAGGATATGGACACACTATGAGCGTCATCATTACAATAAATTATGAGAGTTATTGGCATGGCCTTACATTGTTCAGTAGGGTGGGTCCAAGCCCCTTGGTTTGGGGGACTTGGGGAAGCAGACCCACTCCTGTGCATCCCCTAGTGAAATGACAGCATTCGCTGGAGCTGGGAAAGCGTCTCCGGGCACTTTCATCCTGGCTTCTGTAGAAATCATTCCATCGTCCTTGGGGTTGAAAAGCACTCTCTGTAAGCTCTGAATAAATATCACACAACCATTTCCTGTACCCTCAAGGAGACATTTTCTGGGGAGCAGTGAAAATGATTTGGTGAGGTTTTATGTGTGTGTGTTTTCCAGGTGCAGCTCATCCACATTTCTTTCCCTTCCTTGAGTGTAGGGTGTTTTATTTGTTTCCCTTTGCATCTCAGGAGGCTGAGCACCTAGTAGAGAGCCCTGGCACACAGTAGGTGTTTTACAGGTGCTTAAGCATCAGTGTGCTCTATTGGTTTTCTAGGGCTGTTGTAGCAAAAAGTACTACGCACTAGGCAGCTTAACAGAAATTTATTCTCTTGCAGTTCGGGAGGCTAGAAGTCCTAGCTCAAGGTGTCGGCAGGGCTCTGCTGGCTCTGAAGGCTCTAGGGAGACGATCTGTCCCAGCTTTCTCTCTGCTTCTGGTATTGCTGGCAGTCCTCGGTGGTCCTTGTCTTTTAGATGCATCACTTCAGTCTCTGCCTCCATCATCAAATAACCTTCTTCTGTGTCTCTTTCTCTCTTCTCTTCCTATAGGGACACCAGTAATTGAATCTGGGCCCACTCTACTCCAGGATGACCTCACCTTAACTTGATCTTCCCAAAGGCCCTATTTCCATAAGGTCCCGTTTACAGGTACCAGGAATTAGGACGTCAAGATATCCTTTGGGGTGACACAGTTCAGCCCACAACGTGCACCATCCTCTCCTGGAAAGGCCCCTTGCCTATGAAATCTTTAGTCCCAGACTTGCAGTACCTAAATCCATGTGTTTGCTGGACGAAGGCCTGAAGGCACAAGCAAACAAAGGAATAAATAAATGAGGCAGCTGGGTGTTGAGGAAGGCTTCTTCCTTCGAGGAGCTGGTGGGCTTGCACAAAGATCAAGGCGTGACCCTGTCATACCTGGGCTTGAATCTCTGCTTGACGTTTTTGGTGAGTGTCCTTAGGTGAGGTACTCAACATTACCTGCCCTGAATATTTTTCACCCGAAAGATGGAGCCAATCACATCAATGAAACGATGAAATAACGCCTGCAAAGTACCTAACACAGCGTCTGGAGCCCAGTGGTTTGCACAGTCAGAGATGACTTGCATTTCCCTTACTCCCATCCTTCCGTCAACGACACGCCCTAGTTTTGTCCCAGACTCCAGGTCTGCTTCTGCGCCTCTGGTGTATTGAGACACTGTGTGAGCCCTCTGGGAACTCACTATCCTGGAGGCATGTTAGGAACAGCCAGTTCGGGCTCCTTCACGTCCCCTACCCAGCCACCATGAGAAATCCATGAGTGCTGGGACTCCTCAGACTTCAGATTATCCAGACATGTCCTGCAATCTGTCGTTCTCCATTTTTGCCACTAACATGGTACCCTCTTCCCTCCCCTCCCCATCTACCCCGATCTTTGTTCATTGGTTGGTTCTGTTAAGAGTAGTGCAGTAACAGACAGCTTCTTTCAGGGCATCTGTTAGCCTATTTTGATTTTTATTCTGAATTTTAGAGTGCTTCTGTATAAGGGATGAGGCCAGGGAGGAGCGGGCCATCAGTTTTTATGACTCTTCTGTCCTGAACTTTCTGGGTCAGATTGCACCCTGCAGGGCTTCCTGAGCAAAGCTCCTGCCTGGGCAGGCCGGTCTCCAGACACAGGGAGACGGGCGGCACGTCAGTCTTGGTTTCCCTGAGATTGCTCAAGCAGCCTGTGTGGGGAGATGGAGGTTGCCTTAGGTAAGCAGGGCTGTCATGTTGCTGCATTATCAGTGAACTTGGTTTCGGCATTATACACTTAGTTACATCAAGGAAGTGTGATGAGGAAATACAGGAACGTGCTATTTGCTTTTGCGTTATCAGTAACAAGCAGTCAGAGTGCCCAATGAGAGTACAATAAAAGTGGGTGGGGGCAGGTAAGCAGGGAAATCAGGGGAGGTAGCACAAGGGTAAGGAAAAATACCACAGAAGTCTGGATTGAGGCCAGTTCATAAAATGTGTGTCAGAAGGGCCTGCAAACTAAGTAAAGGTGGACTCTGAGCTTCCTAACCAGCTATGCAAAAAGGGAAATAACACAGCCCCCAGTTACTTCTAGATCTGAGCCCTGAGAGGCAAATCGACCTTGGGTTCTGATATGGAAAGAACATCTGTTAATAGAGTGAACAAGTTCTTGTGCGGGAGTTCACATTTTCTATCTGTCCTTTGCTGCTATCTGAGCCTTTGCTTGCCCTCCACTGATACCCAATCGGTGGCTGTTTTGCTGGATTAGAGTTCCCTTTTGTACAATCTCAATTCAATACATAGGTGTGCTTTTTATTTCTTTTGAAGAGATGGTAGCCACATGGATGGAGAATGGCAGCCAGCTAAACAAGCTGTGTGTAAAATCCTAGGCCCCGGGCTCTGTGTGCTAGAGGACAGTGTGTTTTATTTCCCTTCTGTTGTGGGGATGGCACAAGGCAATGAGGAGGTGGCTTAGGAGAGTTTTGTGGAAATATCAGACCCTCAGCTTCGTCATCTGTGAAATGGGGGTGAAAGAGGGGGTGGGCCCCGGGAGCATCTCTGTGGCCAGCTGTGACCCAGCTGTCTGGGCCGTCCCAGCACGGCAGTGGGGATTGTGGCGTTGGTCCTCCTAGCGTGCCGCCCTGTTCTTCCCTTAAGAACAGCCGTCTTCACTTTGGAGCTTGTCTTCCTCGTACTTCAACTGTGTCATGTGGCCAATCCAAGTGCCACATCCTCCTGGCTCAGGAAGAGTGTAGTGGGTCAGATGGTGCCCCCTCACCCCCCCAAAATACATCCATCTACGTCCCCATTCCTGGAACCTGTGAATGTGGCTTTCTACGGGAAAGGGTCTTTGCAGGTGTAATTAAGTCAAAGATTTCGAAGTGAGGAAGTGTTCCTGAATTATTTGGGTAGGCCCTAAGTCCAGTGACAAGTGTTCTTGTACAAGACAATCACCGGGAGATCTGAGACAGTGAAGAGGAGGGGACGTAGCTGTGGAGGCAGCCCTGAGCTCAGGAACTCCAGCAGGGGCTGATCTTCCTCCAGAGCCTTTGGAGGGGCACAGCCCTGTCAATGCCTTCACGGTGGGCCTTTGGCTTCCAGAGCTGTGAGGAGGTAGATTCCTGTTGTTTAAACCACCCAGTTTATGGTGATTCGTTACGGCAGCCACAGGAAACTCATAAAGAGGGTACAGTTTACTCAAAGTCACTCACTCAGTCGCTGAGGGTTCAAGACAGGATCTGAACCCACAATTTTGATTCCTGAGTCTGCTTACGATGCTTCTTCCCTGATAGTAAATCCGCTGTGGTCCCAAACCCTCAGGACTCCATTCAGGCTTAACAAGACTGTGAATGTAAACAGAGGCAGAGCGACACTGGACACGGAGTGTTTGCAGCCACAGTCCCCTCCTTTAACCCTGCAACGGTGCCTGCTTGTTTCCGCAAACCACACGGCAGATGTTCTGATACTTCAGATTTCTCCTTGCGATAAATAACACAGTCACATTGGCATACGTGTCTTTTGGATGCCTAAGACTTTTGTTTTACCCTTACCATAAATTCTTGAGGAATTCTTAGTATTCTTGGGAAAGAAGCTATTTGGTCCAGCAATATAAAGTTGTTTTGTTTTTAAGACTCTGGTTACACACTGTCAGACTGCTTCCTGAGAAGTACACCTGTCAGGCTGATTTTACTAAAACCTTAGCACCTCAGACTCACTCCTCTCCCCCCTCCCTCCGTCCCTCCTTCCCTTCTTCCCCCCTCCCTCCCTCCCTTCCTTCCAACATTTTCTTATAATCCACATGCTGGGCTGTGCTAGGCACACCAAATCCCTAAGATATTTCTTAGGACTCATTCACCTGAGTCCAGGAGAAATCAATCCTCAGGGGAAAAACATGAATAGCTTTCTCTTTAGGCTTATCATATGGGATGTGAGAAGTCTGTTCCATTAGGAAACCACCAGGAAATCATGAATCCTGGGGACTCAATAACCACAGGAGACAGAGGAAGTGGGCAGTGGTTTAAAAATCCCAATCCCTCTGTTTATTCCCCAGGAATAAGTTATCATTAGCAAAGTCACCCAACTCACAGTATCAAATCAACTGCAGACCAGTTGACGCTGGTGGCACTGCGGCATCCAACTCATTGTGTTTGGTGTTAAGAAAATGTATAAATTACTTGGTACCATTGGTAGGGCGGTAGTTGCTTGTGGTGGTGGCTTTCTGAATGAATCCGGCTTGACTGGGCTGCGGATGCCCAGGTGTACTTACTGTGTCTCCTCAGGTAGCTCGTACCTCGGTGAATATTTCATTGCCTCTATTTATTAGAGTTAGGGCCTGCTTTTCAACATGTCAGCATGCCATGTCTGAGTTTAAAGCTGAGTTTAGAACTTGGGGCAAAGAGAAGAGGCACATTGACATTAAGGTGCCAATTGCTCTATTTTTTAAGTTTCAGCTCAATGATTCCCCAACCCTTTTATAAAATGCGTGACTTCAAAGATGCATACTAACGCTATGTCTCCTCGGGAAATCTGACTGGCACGAACTCCTTTGAATATCCAGTGTTTCAACACAGGCTTGTTACAAAGAAAAGGAATATGAACCTCTGTACTTTCTTCTTTTCTCTTTGTTAATTCCTTTTTGGTTTCTCTTATTCTATTCCCATCTATTTCTTTCTTACCTTTTCTTCTTCGTTTCTTTGGACATTTTCCATTGTGAAGGTCAGTGCCTTGAAATTGAGAGCAGACAGCGTAAAGCACGCCAGCGTGGTTGCCCGGTAGTAATGTGTATGGTCAGGGGCCACTGTGATGGGGCATTACTGCCTGGGGAGACTGCTCGAAGAGGGGGAGGAGGCCAGGCTGCGGGGTGGGCTATGTCCCTCTGTTGGTGGTGGTTTTAAAACATTTGCCTGCAAATTCCGATATTCCGCCAATAAAAGGTAGAGTCTACTTTCACCCTCCCGTCCTTGAACCTGGGCCACCCTTACAGACTCACGTCTAATTAAGGTTCAAGGAACATTGCAGAACCTGTAAAGTCAGGTGATAAAAGATGACATAGCTCCCATCTGGGTCTGTCTTACTCACAGCTGTGCAGACGTGGAACTTAGCTGCCATGCTGTGGGGAAGCTCCATCTAGCTCATGTGTGGAGGCCACAGAGAGAGGCCCCCCGAGGGGAGGAGCCACCAGAGGAAGTGAACAGCTGAGCCTTCCGTTGGTTCCAGCTCCCAATGTTGTGAGGCAGGGACAGACTGTCCCCTTGGGGCCCTCTTCAAATGCCTGATTCGTGAACAGAATGAGTGGTTTTTCTGTACCTCTAAGTTTTGGGGTGATTTGATATAGATATAATAAGTAGAATATGCTCTAATCGATATTCTTAGCTAATTTTTATCAGAAATTAAATCTTTACACTTAATTAACCCCCTGGATATGGTGTGTGCATATCTCACTTTCAGACAATTTGACTGAGGTTCTTTAGTTAATTTAAATAAAATAGAAATAAATCAATGGAAATTAGTTGAGATATTCCTGACCTGACCGATTTTACGATGGATTTTGAATCCATAGCAGGTAGAAATAATTGTTTCTGTAATTCTTAGGAAGGCCTCAGGAATGATCTCCATTAGCTAAGACTTTCTCTTTTCTTGAGAGTTAGCATGGTTGTTTTAGCAAGAATAAAGAAGTAGCATTTATTCTATAGCGTTACTAAAGTTGGGTGGATGGCTGTTTGTTTTATTCTTGTCTTTTCTTTCTTTTTTTAATATATTTTATTGATTATGCTATTATAGTTGTCCCATCTCCCCCGCCCTGCACACCCCTTCCCCCCCCCACTCTCCCTCTTTAGTTCATGTCCATGGGTCATATATATGAGTTCTTTGGCTTCTATATTTCCTATACTATTCTTAACCTCCCCCTGTCTATCTTCTACCTACCATTTATGCTTCTTATTCCCTGTACCTTT
>VMDR010001893.1:0-107483 GCA_007922815.1 Macrotus californicus | reverse complement strand
TTGCATAATTTTTTTCTCCCATTTTTTTCTCCCTTTTATTCCTCTCCACTCTGTCCCCCCCTCCCACCATCATTCCCCCCCTTTAGTTCATGTCCATGGGTCATATGTATAAGTTCTTTGGATTCTCCATTTCCCATAGTATTCTTAACCCCTCCCTGTCTATCTTCTACCTACCATTTATGCTTCTTATTCCCTGTACGTTTTCTCCCACTCTCCCCCCTCTCTCTCCCCGCTGGTAACCCTACATGTGATCTCTATTTCTGTGAATCAGTTCCTGTTCTAGTTGTCTGCTTAGTTCATTTTTGTTTTTGCTTTTTTTAGATTTGATTGTTGTTAGTTGGTTGTCATTTTACTGTTTATATTTTTGATCTCCTTTTTCTTAGATAAAGCCCTTTAACATTTTATATAATAATGGCTTGGTGATGATGAACTCCTTTAACTTGACCTTATCTGGGAAGCACTTCCTCTGCCCTTCTATTCTAAATGATAGCTTTGCTGCATAGAGTAATCTAGGTTTCAGGTCCTTGCTTTTCATCACTTTGAATATTTCTTGCCAGTTCCTTCTTGCCTGCAAGGTTTCTTGTGAGAAATCAGCTGATAGTCTTATGGCAACTCCTTTGTAGGTAACTGTCTCCTTTTCTCTCTTGCTGCTTTTAAGATTCTCTCCTTCTCTTTAATCATGGGTAATGTGATTATGATGTGCCTTGGTGTGTGCTTCCTTGGGTCCAACTTTTTGGGGACTCTCTGAGCTTCCTGGACTTCCTGGAAGTCTATTTCCTTTGCCAGATTAGGAAAGTTCTCCTTCATTATGTTTTCAATTTCTTGCTTTTCCTCTTCTCCTTCTGGCACCCCTATGGTTTGGATGTTGGAACATTTAAAGTTGTCCCGGAAGTTCCTACGCTTCTCCACATATTTTTGAATTCTTGTTTTTTCATTCTGTTCTGGTTCAATGTTTATTTCTTCCTTTTGCTCCAAACTGTTGATCTGAGTCCTGGTTTCCTTCCCATCACTGTTGGTTCCCTGTACACTTTCCTTTATTTCACTTTGCATAGCCTTCACTTTTTCCTGTATTTTGTGACCGTATTCATCCATTTCTGTGAGCACACTGATTACCAGTGTTTTGAACTCTGCATCTGATAGGTTGGCTATCTCTTTATCACTTAGTTATATTTTTTATGGAGCTTCGATCTGTTCTTTCCTTTGGGCCATATTTTTTTTGTCTTGGTGCGCCTGTTACATAGTAAGGGGTGGGGGGCATTAGGTATTCACCAGAGCAGGGAAACCCACATTGCTGTGTTGTGATGCTGTATGTGGGGGAGGGGTCAGAGAGGCAACAATGCCACTTGCTCAATTCTCAGCAGGCTTTCAGTCACTTCCTCTGCTACCCACAAGCAAATTGGGCCCTTCTGGTACTGATTTCTGGGTGGGTGGGTTTGTGTATGTTCTAAGGACCCTGTGGTCTCTCCAATGAACTCTCCTGTGAGGCTGGGAGTTTCTCCCGCTGTGCAACACCCACAGGTTTTTTCAGTCAGAGGCTTTGAGGCTTTATTTCCCTGCTGGAACCCTGGGTTGTGAAGTCTGTCTTGCTCCCCAGTTGTTCCTCCCGGTTTATCCTCATGCAAATATGGGACTGTCTGGTCCATCAGTTGCCACATTGCCCTCCCTAGTCCTCTAGCCGCTGCCTTGCCACGAGTCCTCTCCACCCTGGCAGCCAATCACTGCCCCTCCTACCAGTCTGGATGAATGTTTCTTCTTTAATTCCTTGGTTGTCGGACTTCCGTACAGTTCGATTTTCTAACAGTTCTGGTTATTTTTTGTTTTTAAATTTGTTGTTGTCCTTCTTTTGGTAGTGAGAGGAGGCAAAGTGTATCTACCTATGCCTCCATCTTGACCAAAGTCTCCCAATAATGTTATATATATTTTATTGATGAAATTCTTCTAGTTTTGTCTATTGCAAACTGTTTCATTTGGCTCCTGTGTCCTTTTGACATATGTGTATCATTTTTTGAAAGCATCTCTTTACTTTCTGAAAATATAAGATACTCCAGGCTCACTTTGTAGATTTCCTGCTCCAGTCCTAGAATCAGATACTTCTCCAAAAAGGCTTGTTTTGGTTTTTGTTTGTTTTTTTGAGAATGGTATTAGAAACCAAGATGTAAATGCCGCTGCTATTGGGTATTGTTGCTTCTTCTTGGCTGAGAGATCTAGGTAATGTAATGTGTGCTTACCTAATTGGTTTTTGAAAAAGATCATTATGCCTGCAATATGGTGACAGGACTTGGGGGAGGCAAGACTCCAGGCAGGGAGAACCATTAGGAGACTAACTGCTGGATCTAGCCACTCTCTGGAAGACAGCTGCCCACCCTTTGTTGTTAGGGGTTGATATGAATGATTAAAAATCTTCTGGGGCACCTGAACCTAGGGGTCTGCATGTCTAGGAGTATGGCCCTGTACCCTTTAGTAGGGACAGGAAAAACCAATGTGTAACTCAATGTGATGAGTGGTTCTGATATTAATGTATAAAATATCCATTTGCTATTTTTCTGGCCAGAGAACAGGGAGACTCCTTGGCAAGGAGGTAGCAACCTCTTGGCATTTCTTTTCTGCTGGCAGATGGGAGAAGCAAGAGCTGGGAGCCAGGAGTTTGGGGGGGATGGGGCCAGGGAAGAAAGTGATAGAGGAGTCCCGCTGATCACACCTCTGAGGCCACCATTTCTGGAGGACTGTGCCTCTCTCCTGGCCCAGGCTCCACCCTTCCAGCTGAGTAAGGGATTTCCAAAGTTTTTCTCTGAGGCTCCCTCAGCTTCTCAGTCCCTCGGAGGAAGCAGCTCCTGAGTGGGCCTGGCCTGGGCTCTTCCCATGTGTGGGGAAATAGAAACCAAGTCAGGCCCTTTCTCTTCTGCCACCATCCCTCGACTTCAAATGGGCCTCTGGAGAGGTACTTCCAGCAGCTTCCCTCCCATGAAGAGGGGAAAAGAGAGTGGTAGATGCTCTGGGGTCTCAGGCAGAACTGTTGACTTCTCCAGCAATGGATGCTCTCACTTCCCTCCTGTGTCCTTTTCTCTCAGGTCTGCTTTCAGGCCAGGAGATAACTGGCAAACTGATGGTGGCTCTGCACTCTACACACACACACACACACACACACACACACACACACACACAATCAAAGCCATGGCATGAGGAACTGGGTGTCCTCACCCTATAGATCAGCTATGTACCTAGCTAGTTGCTGGCCGAGCTGACAGTGGCCATCCATTACACAGGCTTTGGACTGCAGCTGCTTTCCTGGCCCAGCCTCAAGAAGAGGCACTTTCAGTGGGGCTGATCCACCACTGGACTGTGCTGCAGGCTTCTCAGTTAGTGCTCAGGGCACCTATGGGAGGCTGACTCCAGGATACAAGAAAAAGCCATGGGAACAGGATGTAGGAACTGAAGGTGAAAATAGAGAAACGCAACACAATGTGGGTAGAACAAGCCATTTGTAAGGTTGTAAATGGCGTCTTGTAAATGGGTTGCTGGTGAGATCGAGGACAAATATGTAATTAGATTTTTATGAGTTAACGAAAACGTGATCTATTTTGATAGGATTATAATTATCTGATATAATGGGGGATTGGGGAACAAGAATCTGCTAGTATCCTCAGAACTGACTTTGAGAGAGGTGCCTTGTCCTGCCAGTGGAAATATTAATTCTGTTTAGCTGGCTACTCCCCTAAAGGGTTGGGGACTCCAGGCTCACACAGCTCCAGTGGGACACCTCTCTTCCCTGTCTTCTTAGTCTAGGTACACAAGCAGCAGGCATATTCTTTAATCTACCATGGACTCTTTCTTGCCATACCAGTTGTGAGGTCCTGAGTGGGCAGGGAGACCCCGAGAGAGTGTGAGGCTAGGATTAGATCAGCCATGGGTGACAAGGAATTTTTTCTGCAAAGCTGAGAAGGAACCTCTGACCTCCTCCTGAGTTGTTGGTGAAAGTGTTTGTGATTTGGGGCAGAGACAAGTGTTTGGGGGCTATGCTGGAGTGTAGGTGTTGGGGTGATGGGCCTGCAGGAGGGGAAGGGCTGGTACTGATGGGAAGAGGAAGAGGAAAGGGCCTGGGCAGATTGGCGCCTGGGCACGCTGGGGGAGAGGCCCTACTGGGGTGCTTCTGCAGAGTCAGCAGGGGAGGGAGGCAGAGCTTAGGTGTGGTCAGGACCTGCAAAAGAGCATAAAAGTCCAGGGTTCCTCAGGCTTCCCTCCCACCACTACTGGCCCACAGCACAGCTCTGCAGGGGCCAAGTCAGGGAGCAGCACTGGAGGATGAAGGAAGCAGAGATGAAAGGCAGCAAGGCTTACTTCTGCACAGACAACCAGGCTGTCTCCCTGTACCCCCAAGGTGAGAAACCTGGGGTCCCAGCCCGTCCTCAACCAGGGACTGGCCTGCTTGTCTCCCAGCCCTCCACCATTTTTGTCAGTCCCTCCTTGGCAGGCCAGAGCTCATGAGGCTCACCACAGTCTCAGCCTCCAGAGCAATCAGGCAAGGGCAGAAGGTGGGTGGGGCATACCCCCAGTCTCTGCCTGAAATCTCCCCAGACCCTTTTCTTGAGGATGGCAGCCTGGCAAGAGAAAGGTGAACTTTGAACTCAGAGGGGCCAGTTTTTGAATGCCATCTCTGTACACTGGGCTGCCTCCCTGAGGCCTCAGGGGCTCCAGGCTGGTGTGGCTCCACAGCCCCCAGGCTCCCAGGCACAGCCCTTCTTAGGACACTGATAGGGTCCTTCTGACCCCAGCAGAGGGAGTCTCCAGGATTGACCCCTGTCAGCTTGTGGAGGAGGTAGCAGCCCCAAAGGGCTGTGAGTCTTGCTCCAGTCTGGATACTTAAGCAAGACTGGCCCTGGGACTTGGAGGCCAGGGTTCTTGCTCTGTCCCGCGTTCTCTCCTTCCCCTCCCTCTTCACTTCTTTTGTTCAAATCACACTTCTGTCGCCCTCCTTGCCTGGGCCAGGTTCTGTGCCCTGTGTACCTTCTCTAGCCTTTGTGTTGCTACCATATCCCCTGATGAGCTCTGGTGAACTATTCAAAGGGATTCATTTTCCTTCTCCATGGTAAGTGTGGTAGGTGTTCTCATCCCCATTGGACAGGCCAGGAGACTGGGCTCAAGGGGCTGACTCTGTCCAGCCCACACACTCCTCCTGGACACTGGCATCTCCCCCACAGGCCTGGACTCCTCAGCAGTGGCTCCTGCTGCCACCAAGAAGCGAAGGCTTGTTCAGGCTACCGTGGCATTTTTGGTCATGACCTTTGTCACCTCTCTTATGGCTCTCTTTGTTGTGGGTAAGCTCCTAGGTAATCTGAATCCTTCTGACTCCCCATTTTTCCTACATAAAGGCCACTGACCAAGGGGAGTCTTCCAAGAGCAGAGGCCCATGAGGGAAACTCTGAGGGGTACCTGATGCCATCTCCCTCCTTCTGGAACCCTGACTCGGGGTGGGGAAGCCTCTTCTTTAGGCTCAATGCTGAGGAATTGTACTGACCCAGGAATGGGGTATCTCAGTTCTACAGAAACCAAGACCTGCGCCGGTGTCCTATGCCTACATCCAAGAGTTTCCCGGAGACAACACTACTGGGCAGGTCCCTGTGGAGCCTGACAGTGAGTAGCCACAGTGGGGCGGGTAGGTGGGAGGGAGCTGGGGCATGCGGGAGCCCAGACCCCAGGATAAGCCTCTCTCTTGACACTTGCATGCTCTTGAGTGAGTTTTACTACCCTCCCAGATGGGCATGATTTTTTTAGAAAATTACTTTATTCAGGTATAATTGACACAAAATAAAGTACACAAATTTAAAGTGTACAAGCTAATAACTTTGACACAGATAAATACCCGTGAAAAATATCTCCACAATCAAGATGATGAACATACTCACCTTCTTCCCCCAAAAGTTTGCTTGTGACCTTTGTCTTCCTTCTCTCTCCCCTGGTCCTTCATCTTTAGGCAACCACCCATCTGCTTGCTGGGATATAGATCACTTGGCTTTTTCTAGAGTTTTATATGAAAGGGATAATGTAGTGTGTACTCTCTTTTTCTCCTTTATTAGTCATATGACTTGCAAATATTTTCTCTCAGTCCATGGATTATCTTTTCATTCTCTTAACAGGATGTGAGTTTTGATAAGGTCTAATTTATCAACTTTTTTCTTTTATGGATTGCACTTTTGGCCTCATATTGGAGAATTCTGCCCCAATCCTTAGGTTACAAAGACATTCTCCTATGTTTCCTTCTGGAAAGTTTTGTAGGTTTGGGTTTTACACTTAGGTCTATGATTAATTTTAAGTTAAATTTTGTATGAGATTCATTTTGTTTTGCATGTGGACATACAAGTGTTTCAGCACCATTTGTTGAAAAGATTATTATTTCTCCACAAATGCCTTTTTCTCTTCATTGACATCAATTGTTCGTATATGTGTGGGCCTACTTCTGCATTCCCTAATTTGTTCCATTGATCTATGTGTCTATCTTTGCAAGGCAGAATATTCGACTAGACTTCCTGCACCTTGAAAGCCACCGGGCCCGCCTGGCCTTACCTCAGCATAGTGGCTGGGGCCTCACCCACCTACTAGGGAGAGCATGAAGAATAGGGCAGGAATATTCCAGAAAGAGTTCCTGCCTACTTGGATTGTTCTTTCTTTTTCTGAGGGAAGACTGGCATCAGGAGCTAAAGACCATGCATGTCTAAGGTTAGATGCTAGGTCAAGAGCAAAGGGGGCTAGTAAGACCAGTGGCAGCTGCAGGTAGATTTGGTGGTTTCCATATATAAAAGAGGTGACAGAGTTTCCTTGAATAACTCCAGGGACCAAGAGACCACGGCCTTTCACTCAGGTCTCTCATATCCTCAAACTGTTCTATAGAGACCCTTGTCCTTTGTAACACTGAGCGTGCCAGCCATTTACAAGACCATTTTAGCCCGAGGGTCTGGGACCTCCTGGAGGGCCTCCACTAGAGCCCTGCAGATTGAACAGAGTGCTTCCTCATCAAGCCCCATTTTTTTTTGGTTTGTTTGTTTCTGTTTCTTTCTCTCATGGAATGTGTGATGAGGAAATCCCTGTGTTTGTGGTCTACGTGGTTTTCAGGAGGTAACAAAAGTGAGTCAAGAGGCTCTATGCTTGGTGTAGAAATATAGCACAGGACTAAATATGGGCTTTATTCATACCAATTTTCTTTTTTGTAATGACCATTCCAATGGTGAAATTTTAAGGGAATCAAACTTCAACAGCTCTGAATGATCTAATCAATTACTTTCAAGTTCAATTACAATGACAAAACAATCTGTGCCTTACCAGCATGACTCTTGATGGTAGCTAGTTTACAGCAGGCAAGTATTTTAACTCTTCTGCCCCTCGGTTCCTGTAGGATAGGCCTTTATTTATTTCACTGTTTTGACTCACATTTTCAGGTGGCCCATACTCAGGGTCTCGGTAGTTGCAGTGAGCAGCAAGCTGCTTGTGGAGCACTCAGGGCTGTGTCATAGACATTCCCCTTGGAAATTTTAGAGACACACTGGTTGGTTCATATAATTAATGTCACCCTGTGTAATGGGCCTCTTTGGCTGCCTTCTCTGCTTCCTCCCTCCAGATCCCTACCACGGTGGCAGGGTAGCAGGACTGCAAGAGACCATCCAGATGTTTAAAGACCATGTGGAGAACTCCAGCACCTGGAGTGTGGAGATCCAGATGTTGATGTGCAGAGTGGACAATGTCAGTTCTCAGATCCAGATGCTTGGCAGTCATCTGAGGAATGCCAGTGCTGACATCCAGTTAGTAAAAGGCACTCTAAAGGAGGCCAGTACCTTGAGTTTCCAGACCCAGATGTTAAAGAGTTCCTTGGAGGGGGCCAGTGCTGAGATCCAGAGACAGAAGAGAGATCTGGAAAAGGCAAATGCTTTAAATTCCCAGACCCAGAGATTCCTAAAAACCAGTTTAGAGAACACCAGCTCTGAGCTCCACATGTTGAGCAGAGGCTTAGAAAATACCAACGCTGAAATTCAGGCATTGAAGGCAGGGTTGGAAATGGCAAAAGACCAGGCCCAGTTGGCAAACAGTAATTTAAAGAATGCTAATGCTCAGATACTTGTTTTAAGAGGCAATCTGGATAGTGTCAATGATTTAAGGGCCCAGAATCAGGTTTTAAGAAATAGTTTGAAAGGAACAAATGCTGAGATTCAGAAGCTAAAGGCAAGCCTACAAAAAGCAAATAATTTAAACTCCCAGACGCAGAGCCTCGTAAAAGTCAGTTTAGACAACACCAGTGCTGAGATCCAGTTACTAAGAGGTTGCTGGGAAAGAGCTGGCAATGAGATTCATCTGTTAAAAAGAGATTTGGAAACGGCTACTGCCCAGGCCCAAATGGCAAACGGTCACCTTGAGCAGACAAATGCTCAGATCCAAGGAATAAAAACCGAGCTGGAAAACACCAGTGCCTTAAATGCCAACATTCAGGTGTTAAAAGATCACTTGAAAAATGACAGCAGAGAGATACAGATCCTAAAACAAGGAATGAAAGATGCTGTGGCCTTAAAGTCCAAGACCCAGATGTTAGAGAGCCAGCTGGAGGAGGCCAATGCTGCAGTTCAGAGGTTAAAAGTGGATTTAGAGAACACTAAAGCACTAGCTGCGACAGCCCAGGAGGTGCAGAATAGCCTGGAGACTCTCCGTGCAGCCTTTGCCTCGCAAGAGCAGCGACAAAGTAAGTGGGAGGGAGGGCCTTGGCCTGGGGAAGGTACGATCTCTTGAGAAGGTGGAGTCTTCCGTCCCTTTGGCCTTTTGATTATTTCACCATGTGTCCCTCTGGGAAGGAGCAGAGGTGCTGGAAAGGGGCCGCATCCAACCAACTAGGCTCTACGTGCCTGGGCAGTGGTAGAGGTGACATAAGCAGCATGGTACCCCCTCTGAGGGTGCTTATCACCTGGCCAGAGTGACAAAACTAACAGATGGGAAACAAACTATGTGTGGTGAAGGGTGTAGAAAGACAGTGGGTGCTCGTGGGGCCTGACAGTCTTCTGTCTGACTTCCTGCTGTCACAAACAGTGTAGCTTTGATCAGGTTGCTTACCTTCACTGTTCTCATCTGCAAAGTGGAGATAACAGTATTCGCTTCAGAGGGAGGATCAAATGAGTTCACATGTATAAAGCATTTAGCACAGTACCCAGCATTCCTGCATTCATCTGACAAGATTTTTTAAATTTATTTTTAGAGAGAGGGGAAGGGAGGGAGAAAGAGAAGGAGAGAAACATCAATGTGTGGTTGCCTCTCATGTGGCCCCCACTGGGGACCCAGCCCACAACCTAGGCATGTGCCCTGACTGGGAATTGAACCAGTGACTCTTTGGTTCTCAGCCCGCACTCAATCCACTGAGCTACACCAGCCAGGGCTGACAAGATTTTTTGAGGCCCTATTATGTGTCAGGCATAAAGATGAATAAGGTACGATGATCAGCCTTGAAGCTCACAGGCTGGTAGAGCAGCCTTGCACGGAAGGCATGTAGAGAGGCAGAGAGGAGGGGCTGTAAGAGTTATGTTAGGAGCAGGTCTAGGAACTGGGGTGGGTGGAAGGGAAAGAAGAATTCTTCCCGGGGTCAATGTCCTCTGGTGTAGGTATAAGGGGTGGTGGAAAAATTTTGAGGGGGAGAAAAGATCAAAAGATGCTTCATGGAGAAGATGGCCCTTGATCAGAGTCCTGAAAAACAAGTAGGTGTTTGCCAAGCCAATAGGGTGAGAGAGCAGCAGGTTCCCAGGCATGGAGATGTGAAACCATGAGGTCCAGGAAACTTCGAGCAGCTCTGTGTGACTGGACGGTGACCAGGAGGGCAGCTGATGAGGAGCACGCTGAGAGGACGGTAGGCAGGGGGCAGAACAGCGGCTTCCAAACCGCACGTGAAATTCATTTTACACTGTGACCCAGCAAAATTGTGTGTGTTATACACACACACACACACACACACTTCAGGAAACAAAACTTTCAGTGCCTGAATGCACGTTGATATTTTATAATTTATTTTTAAAAAACAAAAAACACCTTGACACAACTCACTCATGGGTTGATAACTGTAGTTTGAAAGACACTGTACTAGAAAGGTAGGCATATGTGAAGAGATACTGGCCAGGTGAAGAAGGCCTCGGAGCTTGGGTTTCATCCTTCAGGAAACCAGTATCTATGGACGGGCTCCACGGAGGCTGACTAGATGGGTCTCCTGCTGAGAAGGGGAATAAAACAGGCAGAAGAGCAGCCAGATTTGGACACACTGAGTCAGAGATGCTGTAGGGACATTTGAGGGGAGGTCACCTGCAGGCTATCTGAGGTATAGGAGAGCGGTCCTGGCTGTAGACATAGATGTGGGAGCCTTGGGTATGTTGGTCCTGGTGGTGGTAAAGGGAGTGAAGGTGGGGAGTTTTGAACGAGATAAAAGCCTTCCTGAGAAGAAGGCTGAGGTGGAAACAGGAAGTCAGCCTTCAGGTGGCGAGGAGGGAAAGAGGTGTTTCTGAAGGAAACTGGAGGAGGTAGTCTTAGAGGCAGGAGGAGAACCAGGAGATGCTTAGTTAGGGAAGTCAAGGAGGGACAAAATTTCAAAAGGGAGTGGCCAGTCTTGGCAAATGCCTTAGAGAGGCCAGGTAACATAACCAATAAATATCCATGGACTCTGGCCAGTTAGTAAGTCCATGGAATGAACTTTCAGTGGAGAGCTGTATGTGGCCTGGAGGTGTGACTGAAAGATAAGGTGCCCGCGTCATTCAAGGAGCTTGGCTGAGAAGAGGAGAGATCTGAGGCTAATGTGAGGGGGATGGCAGGGTAGAGGGAGGGATTAAAAAACATGTATCATCAATATTTACGTTAGGGTTATAAAACCTACATATTAATTATAGACAATGTGGCAAATATTGGAAAAGAGAAAGATGAGAAAATAACCACTTTATTTCCATGAAAATGTTTATATTTTTTATATAAACCCTCTGCTAACATTTTAATGAAGTTCCTTGAGGGGGTTTTTTCTAGATCAGAATAGGCTTCATCTGACGTGAGAGAAAGGAGCCAAGGCCTTCCGGGCTCCCCGTTGCTCACAGCAGGAAAACCCCAAACTCCTTCACAAAGGAAGTATGATGTGGTGCTGGTGAACCTGTCCAAGTTGGTCTCCTACCCCTTATATACTGACCTCGGCAAATGCCATGCCACGCTCTTTCACACCTTCACGTGTTTGCATCTACTCTCTCCCCTGCCTGGAATGCTCTCCTTGGCCCTGACCACGTGGCAAACCGTTCCACTGTCTTTGGAGACTCAGCTCAAGTGAACTCTCACCTAGGGTGTCCTCCCTAAGCCTCACATCCAGCCCAGGTGAAATAGGCTATGCCCTCTTTCCTGCCTCTATTGTAACATGTACACCGTTTTCAATCAACGCATCTTCCAACACCTGTCTTATTTACTAGATTGTATGTTCCTTGAGGGCATGAATCATGTCTTATTGATCTTTGTATAATAATCCCTACTTCCTAGAATTAAGGAATGTTGAACAATGAATATTGAACAAAAGAATACATGGATGAAGAAGGGCACCATTTCAAATGGCTGTGGTGCAGATAATGTTAAGGAGCAGAGTGTCATGGCAGGGAGGGACGGACCAGCTGAGAGAATCGGGGTTTGTGCCCAGGGGAGGAGCTAAATGCAACTGTGAGGTCAAGCAGGCCAGGTGGTGACAAGGTCCCCGGTATGGTGCTGGGTGTGGGCAGCTGAAGTGGAGGGAGATGAAGTCAAGGAAATGAGTGACACCGTGGGGTGGCTGTGAAATCTGCCCCAGGGACATGGCAGGAACTGAGGTGTGGAGGACTTTCAGGTGACAGCAGTGAGCTGGGAAACAGGACAGTAGAGCCAGAAAGCAGGACTCCGTAAAGCTCTGAGGATCCCTGGAGCAAGAGAGCCAGGTGTTCTGGGCAGCAGCTTCCTAGGCTACTGGGTGTAGGCTGGGGGTGCAGCCTCCCAGGCCTTGCCCCTGAGGCACTGAGCATCCAGCATTGCATGGGCTTGTGACTCTCAGTGGTCAGCCCCTGGAGAGGTCAGGAAGGCCAGCTCTTGGACATCCACAGCCAGCCCCTGGTTCCCTCTCCTTCCCAATCTTTGCTCCAGTTGAAGTTCTCCAGCTGACCACGCAAGGCTGGAAGATCTACGGCAGGAACTTGTATTACTTTTCTTCTGACAAGAAGACTTGGCAGGAGGCTGAGCGGTCCTGTGTGTCCCAGGGAGCCCACCTGGCCTCAGTGACCTCTGCAGAGGAGCAGGTGAGAACTTTGGGCTTGGGGTAGTGCCGATGGGGTGGATATAGGATGAGGGACTTTGATGTTTTGGCTTTGCAACTCTCAGAGCAGGGGTGGCAGAAAATTTCATGTCACCTCTGTCAGGGAGCAAATATTTATTGAGTTCCAATGAACATCTTGCACTGGAGGTAGAGGCACTAACAGTAAACCCCAATGTCCTCAATGAATGAGAGTGACACTCAGAGGCTCACTGATGTCAGCAATGAGGAAGGGCAAAGAGAGGTGGCACCAAGTGACTGCTCTTAAAGTGTTGGAAACATACTTTTTTCCCACATACCCTTGTTTAGCTCCTCGGCCTCCTTTCTGGTTGTTGAGCTTGATTTTAACATCACTTAATTCAATGGCTATAATGGGCCCACAAGCAGGAGACCAGGCTTCTTGGTAAGGCCAGATACACACATAGGAGTTTGAGGACCACCAAGTGCATTATAGCTTCTGGGCAGCCCATCTGCCAAAGGGACTTATCAGAATTTACTAGGGTTACAAAAGACTACAGTAGGTTTGGCACAATTCAATTTACAGAACTCCCCATCCCTGTCAATCTCCCTGTAGTTCTCTTGTATGTGTGTCAAAGGACATGCTATTTTGTAAAACAGATCTTCATGAACTGTGGCCAGGTCTTTTTGTCTCAGTAAAGTCACACTCCTCATCAAGTCAACATAGGAGAAGCTGAACTTCTCTTGAAGGGACCTGGCTGCTGCCCCAGATGCTGGACATACCATGGGAGGTACAGGGAGGGTGTCGTGCCTTCAGAGGAGTGGGCTGCTTGCCCTGGGACCAGGACGGGATGGCCTGGACTCCTGTTCTACAAGGCTGGGAGAAGCAGCTCCTTACTCAGTGACAAACAACACTGCCTCTTCTTTACAGGCATATCTGATCAAGTTCACAAGTGCCTCCTACCACTGGATTGGCCTCAATGACAGGGACAGGGAGGGCACTTGGCTCTGGACTGATGGGACAACATTCAGTCCTTCTGGGAGCAGACAGTGAGTAGCCACAGTCTGGTGTTGTCCCAGGCACCGTCTTGGGCAGGACTGGTTAGATACTCCCTGTCCTGGGTGTGTATGCCTGCCTGGTGAGTGTTAGTGTTGTGCGTGACGTGTGTATGGTGTGGGTATGGTGTATGTGATGTATGTATATAGTGTATATGTGGTTGTTCATGATATGTGTGTACAGTGTGTATGTATGATTGTGTGTGATGTATGTGTGATGTGTATGGTGTGTGTGTGTGCACGCACATGGGCGTATTTGTGATCTTTGCCTGGACCCCTCCACAAGACAGGCCCTGGGGTTGGCAGATAGCCTATGAGTGGATCTTCCTGTTTTGGGCTTTTTTTTTGGCCTGACTATACCCTACACAAGCCTAGTCCCAAGAGTGCTGCCCCCATCACAAGGTATCTGAATGTGAACTCTGAGGTGGAGGCTTATACCTGCAGACACCCTTTCTGTCCCTCGATCTCCAATAACTAATGACAACCTTAGTTGAGCCACCCTCATGGTGACTCTGGTCCTAGCTTTGTTTCCATCCTGGGGCCACCAGGGGATTAGGGACCCATGTCACTTCCTCTCCTTATGTCACTGTGGGAGGTAGGGGGAAGGGACCCTTCTTTTCTCTAGCAGAATAAAGCCTTCTTCTTCCAGGTTTTGGTCACATAATCAGCCAGACAACTGGCGCAGTGGTGGGCAGGACGAAGACTGTGTTCACATTCAGCAGAAGTGGAATGACATAAACTGCGACGCCCTCTATCACTGGGTCTGCAAGAAGCCCTTCAGTCAGGGTGTGGCCTGAGCTAGGCCAGAGCTGAGAGGTCACCGCCACTGCCAGCTCTGGACCCTTCCCGCTGTGATGTCTTGTGAGCCTCTGAACCCAGCTTGTTCTCTGGGGCCTTCCATTTGGCCTTTTGTATTTTCTGTCCTGTCCTTTTAGTATTTAACCCTCAAACATGCTTACTTCGTGTGACTCTATGGCATCAATGGTTCCTCAAAGCAAGAGCCCTGCTGTGCTTCTGCATGCCCCTCAGCCACAGCACAGACCTGTCAGACAGTGGGTCTTCAATAAACACTTGTTGGATGAACAAAAGCTTTGTACTTGCCTCTGTGACAGCCGCCACACTCTCTTCTCCCTGGGTTTGTTCTCCTTTCTCAGTGTCCCTTCTGTCCTGAAACAAGTATATTGTTATTTTAGGGCTTTATAGCTAGGAACATCTAGTTAGTTTTTTTAAAAAAACAGCAGAGCTTTAATACACATGACAGGGACACCATAGAGGGTCCAAATTACCAGGAAGTCACATCCATCCTGGGTGTTCCCTGCACTTCCTTTGTGCAGATGGGGCTGGAGCTGCGTTTTGCCAACCCTTTAAACTACTCCAAAAACTTGTTTCTCTCCTATGTCTGGCCTTATCTCATCTTCAGACTGTTAATTCTCAGAGCCATATGTCCGGCTTTGGTCTCGTCTTTGAGTCCCATTCACTCTTTGGGGGACACAGCTTTCTGCTAGCTCAGTTTAGAGTAAGGATTTCTAGAGCAGTTCTTTGCCCGGCCTGGTGGAGGCCCTCCTGTGCACACACAGGGAACCTTACACTTTCTGGAGCTCTTCCACGGGCGTAGCTCTGGCCCTTTCCTAGTCCTCCCCAAATTCCAGCACTCTCTGTCTCCCCAAACTCCCATCTTTCTCTCTCCAGCTTTGTGCGACTGTCATGCCCCACGTGGGGACCTCTTTCCCTGCTCGGTGGTCTGAAAAGAGCCTCCAGGAAGAAACCCAGAGCAGTTTGTGGGCGCATCCAGGCTGTTTCCCTACCCAGGAACTTGAATCACAATTTTGCTCTGCCTATTGTCCGCTGTCTGAAAACAATTGTTTTACATATTTTGTCCAGTTTTCCAGTTGCTTACAGCAAAAGGGCAGGTCCAGTGACTCCATTATAACCAGAAACGGAAATCTGTTCTATCTTCTATGACGTCTTTGGCTGACCGTACTCATATTTTGTTTTGGGTTTTCCTTTGTCCTTTTCTTTCATGGCTTCTTAGTTTCTTATTAATCTTAGAAACTCTTCCTCTGTCCTAGGATTGAAATAACACTTTGCTATATTTCTTCTAGTACTTTTATACAGCTTTAGTTTCTACTTTTACATTACTAAGCCATCTGGAATTTTCTCAAATATCATTAAATTATAACATGCTCTTTTCCACTCACTTGAAAAGCCAACTCTTTCAAATACTAAATTTTCAAGTTTGTTTTTGGTCTCTTGATTGCATTCCAATGAGTTCCCTTTTCCTTTATTGGAAATACATTTTTGTATTTATTGTCATTTTATAATATGTTTGGTTATCCAGTAGGACAAGTCCCCCTTTAACTATTTCGAAAAATTTTAGATCTTTGTGGGACAGGCTTGGTGATGGGTAGATTCTACTGCAGGGCATGGAGTGGCCGGATGGGTTTTTCATTGGAGCATTCCTGCCTTTCTGATTTCAATTCATCCAAGCATTGCAGAAGACTCCTCAGAAAGGCATTCTTCAATATTTTGCCTGGGAAATAGAAGCTCAGCTGCCAGCAGTCTATAGGCCCCAGAGGGAAAAGGGGGCCGGGCACCTCACTGTTTGATACCGAGATGGCCCCTGATGCCCCTGCTTCCTGTCAGCCATGCAGACCTGTCTGGATGTAAACTGCCCTTCTGTGGTGCAGGCAGCTGCGGGGTGTTTCCTGGTTACAGAAGGTGCAGGGATGAGTAAGCCAGTTCTGTTTTCAGTCTGCCCTGCACCCCTACCTTCAGAGGTAACAAGTACTTCTGAGCGCTGAGATTAGCGGGTTGTCCTGATTTTTATTCGCTACCCCTACTGCTGCAGTAGGGCTCCATTTTCTCAGTCTGCCGACTCAGCTCCCACTCATCCATCCACTGCCAGCTCCAAAATTTTGTTGAAATGTCTTGTCTGCTGTTGATTCTTCTCCCATTCTCTCTGTCATTATGAGTTTCTTATTTTTATTCCTTTGCTGTCACTATAGTAGATATTTGGGGAAAACAGACATGAGTGTGTGTGTTGAATCTAATTCTTTTAACTGGATACATTATATTCTCTAATAAGATATGGTGATATTAAGGATATCATAGTATATTTATTGTATATTAACTACTTTATTGAATACATACATAAGAGCTCTGATTAGTTCTTACATATTTTTCTAGTTAATTGCATGGGGTTTTCTGGATAAAATTATTTGCAAGAATGATAACTGGAATTTATACCTTATATCTTTTTCTTTTGTTCTCGGATTGGTAAAACATCTAGAACAATGTTGCCTCGTACCAGGGAGTGGGAATGCTTGTCTTGCTCCTGACATTAACGTGACTATTTCCAGTTTTATGCTATGTCACTTGTTGTTGATTTCTGATAATTACTTTCCATAAAGTAAGGGAAATTTTCCTTCAATTCCAAATCACCAGAGGTTATTTTCTAAATAAGAATGGGTCCTAATTTTTTCAAGTATGTTTTCAGCATTTATCAAAATATTAATACAAATCTTTATCCTTTTATCTGTTAGCCTAATAAATTACATTAATAATTTCCTAATGATCAAATATCTTTGTACTTCTCAAATAGAATCCTATTTGGTCATGGTAGTCTTTTAATATATTGCTGGCTTTGATTTCCTGATAGTTTATTCCATGACATTTTGTATCTATAACAATAAAGATATATAGAAATGGCCTTATTGTTTTCTTCGTATGTAGTTCTATTTTTTAAAGGGTTTTCTTGTCTTATACAAAAAAAAGTAGAAGTCAGTGTTAAATAATATGTCCTACTTTTTTGGAGTTTGCTGTGATTTTCTTCGTGGCCTAGTGCATGCTTACTTTTTATAAACATTCCATAGATGTATTTCTTAGGTTAGGCTTATAATTTTTGTCATTCAGATATTCCATACCCTCATCTATAATTCGTCTGCTCCACCTATCAGTTTGTCTAACAGGATTTTTAAGAACGTCCTCATGTTTAACATTTACCTGTGTGTGTCATTTTGTCATACTCTTGTATTTCTAATAGCTTTGGATATATTTCAGTTGTTTTATGTCTAAGGATTCAGAATCACTAAATCTACTTGGAGAATTTTGCTTTTTATCACTATTTCGTCAAGGAATATTTATTGTGTCTCTGCTATGCATCAAGCACTCTGCTAGGTTTTGGGGATTCAACAGTGAAACAAACATAAAAATCCCAGCCCTCAGGAAGCTGGTATTCCAGCAAGAAGCAGGGATACCAAGTTAGGACATCCAGCCCCTTCTTACTGGCACAGAAAGGAGTCCTAGGGAGCTGGACACTGGGGGAGGTGACATTCTGAAGTAGCAGGCAGCTCTTCCTATCAGTCTAGCCAACAGTGGCCTGTGGTCTAGAGCTGACGGAACAGGGACAAATAAACATGAAGGGTTCTCTCCTGCTCACACTCCAGGGTCAATTCTCATGCCCGGCCTGGCCGTTTCTCCCTAGAGGAAGTCAGAAAGGCAGAGGAATTAAGTTGTCTACAGACTGAGCGGAGCCATCTGATGAAACAGTGAAGTTCTCTGTTGTCCTGCAGGGGAAGTGGTCAGCTTGTCACCCTGGAGGGCCTCCCCCATCCTGCCTGTGCTGTGGAAATGCTTTATAGCTACCCCTCTTGGTGACGGTGAATTGTGTTGGTGGCAGTAGCAGGCTGTGACAGTTGTCACCACATGAGCCTTGCTGTTGGCACCTCGATGCCCACAGCCTTCTTTCCCAGAGCCATGGTCCCCAGTCTTTCTGGCTGTGGGAACCTGACCTGATAGAGGCTGGGTCTACACACTGATTTAGGGGAGAGCCTGACTCTAGCGTGGGGAGAAGAAGGCATAGACTTCTCCCCCCAGACCTGGTTTCCTAGGGTCAGGGAACAATTTCTCAGTCAGGAGAGTGAGCATTCTGGAAGAAGATGTCACAGCATTTTGAGGATGATGACAGTCACTAGCTTAGAGAAAAATGTACCCATGCTCAGAGTCAGCAACTCCCAGTGTCCTCTACTAATGCCCCAGCCCTCCATGCTCCTGAATTCTTACAACACTTGGTCTCATACGCTGTACCCAGATTTGGGCCTGGGCCTTGGCCCAACCCCCTCGGTATGCCTATACCATGCCTACCAGAAAGACCCTCTCCTTTTCTATTGTTCTCACTTACAAGGACCAATTATAAGTGGTTCTACCTCTATCTGCTGCCAGCAATTCCTGCAGCTCAAAGCCAACCAACCCCAGGGACCCTGACTGTCAGTGAAAGCCCCAGGCCCCAGGGAAAGTCACAGAAGAGCCAGGAGGCCTGGGTTACTCTTGGGAAGGGTGATTTAGGGCAGAAAGGGGACCTGCTGTCTGGGCCTCAAGAAGGCTTCCTCCTGCAGGACAAGGGCCTGTGCAGCAGGGTATTCACAGCACAGATGTGACTCTTAGCTCTCCCTACCCTCGCCAAATCAGCTGCACCCCACTTCTTCCTGAATTTTCTCTAAGACCTGCTTTTGTTGTAATCTTACCCATCAAGGTGGCCCCAGCGAGCCTGGCAGCCAAGGCTGCCAGGTCATGGGAACTGAGCCCTGTACCTCAGTGTCCTCTCAGCCAGCTCTGATAGCAGTTTTTGCACTGTCGCTCAGCACGTCCCTCTGCATGGGTCACTTGGGATTTGTGTACAGCAGCTGAGCTTCCGGATGTTCTATCTGGTTCACAAATCATCTCCGTTACTGTAGCCATCACTTACAGTATCGTGGAAGTCATGTGAGGCAGGAGAGATTAGTGGTTATAGACCAGGCTCTGTGGCCAGACCTTCTGGGTCCAATCCCAGTTTTGCCCCTTTGAAGCAGGGAAAACTAGTTACCTGACTTTTGTGTTTCCTTTCTTCTGTGAGAAAATTAGAGTACCTCCCTCTTAGGGGTGTTGTGTGGATTAGGAAAGTTATTGCTATAACAAGTTTAGAATGGTACATAGCACACGGATCCCTCTGTGTGGCCGAATTGACTCCTCACTACAACTCTGTGGAAGGTTCTGTCATAATCTCCACTTTACAGGTGGCAAGATGAGGCTTCGAGTGTGAATGACTTGCCCAAAGGACCTATGAACCCTTGTGCTACAGAAACTCTTCCCTCTGACCCACGACTAACCCGGGGGTGTTGTTTAAGTCTCAGCTCTTTTGTGAGGCTGCACAGCCTACAGGGCTCTAAGCTTCCACCTGCCCCTTTGTGAGGCTGCCAGGCATCTTTCTGCATCTTGTCAGAGCTCAGGGCTACTGACTGCAGCTGTCACATGGCAGCACAGATGAGGACCACTGAGCTGAGTGTCCCTGTGAGGAAATGACCTTTCACTAGCTTCCTGGGGACAAAGCCTGTGGGTCTGTTCCTCTTCTCTACTCTTGGCGAAGAAGCACTTCTGACTCACTGTTAACCCCGCTGGTGATGTGGCCAGGATTAACCCCCGCTCATGCCCAGGGGTGGAGGAGGAAGAGCCTCCAGGGAAGTGAAGTGTGGGGCAAGGCAAGCAGAGCCTCGAGAGAGAAGCAGGGTCTGTGTGCCAGGGGACAGGGCCAACTGGACATGTGGGGCTGGGCTCAGTGACCTAGGGAGGAAGGCCACTCAGACCTCGAGGAAAAAGACCTACAGTGGAGGCAGCAAGCCTGGCTTCTAGGCTTGGCTCTGCCACTGCCCAGCTGCATGACCGTGGCTAATCACTCAGCTTCTCTGGCACTGATTTTCTCATCTGTACAATGGGAGTTAAGTCTAATTTCCAGGAATATAGTGATAAAATCATACATACTATGTAATAGTATGTACTAATAATAATACAAATTCATGTAAATATGAATAATAATATTGCCAAGTTAATTTGGATGGGAATTCTGGGCAATGCAGACATGTTTGTTTGAAGTTTTTGATCCATTTTTAAAATGTCATTCTTTGCATTGTTTTACTAAAGTTGTTTTTTTAGCAGCTCTTTTGTGTCTTGACTGAGCTAAGGAGGTTAAGGGAGTTGTGTCTGAGCCCAGTCTGGTTGGCGTCATGGAGGGCTGCCGAGCACATCCAGGATGGCAGATGTAGGAGAGGGTGCTCCTCTCAGCGGGGCCTCCAGGTAACAAACAGGCAAAGATTGATGAGGTGAACCCGCTGGGGCGTGAGATGGAGCAAGGGACAATTTCTCTGTGTCTCAGGGTAGAAGATAATATGGATTGGCTTTCTCAACCAACATCCCCGCTCCCTTTCTCTAGGGTGTCTTTCTGCATTGTAGAAGCAAGGAAGGCTGAAGCTCCATTTCCCAAAACCCCTTGTTCCCAGATTTCTGGATGCCAATCAAGGTGATTTAATTAAAAACAGTTGTGTGAGATTGCTAGCGTGGAAGTCAGGCAGAGCACACCTCCCTGTCCTTTTGTCTGTTTCTGTGGACAAGCCAGGAGGTGGGGAAGTTCTCTGCAGCAGTGTCCCAGGGCCCCTTCCCAGCTTTGGGGGGTTGAGTGGCAGCTGTGGGAGCATAGTACTTGCTCCCTGGTCTGCAGGTTTGATGGTGTGTTTTTGAGCTCAGATCTCCCCCTGTTCCTCCAGTCCTCCCAATACATATGTAAGCACCTCAGTCCCTGAAATAAATTCCTTGGCATCTACTTGATATACCTAGAAGAGTTTCTGATCCCGCTCTGAACCTTGACTGGGGTGAATGGCCTGGGCCTCTGTCGCTGTGAGGCTTGATGCTTATGGGGCACCAGCTCCATTTTTGGAAATGACACCCAGGAGCAGTGATGGAGGAACATCATTTGGAAAGAATCTAAGTCCTAAGTAACCATGAGGGACAGAGATGCATTGCTGACTTATGCCTTTCACACTGTTAGAGGAAGGAGAAATAATTTTTTTTTTTGTCATTAGACCATTGCATTATTAGATGATGGCAAGGTATCAGCACTAAGTCCCTCACAGGTGTAACGACTTAGCTCACACTGCTCTCCATCAGAACAGGTGGTTCAGTGGAGGAATCTGAGAGCCAAGAGGCAAAAAAAGTTGTAGTTGGAGTTGATGGAGAAGAACAAGTATGAAAGAATAAAACCCAAGTTTCTCATACTGGGTTCTTGATGCACACCAGCTGGTCTACTCAAGGGTTTGGCATTAAAACGGAATAATTATGGGGAACCTATTCGTGTGTGATGTGACCTGTGACTCAGCTCTGGTTCTGAACCTAGTCCAGATGCACGTGGCATGCAGGTAACATCCATGGCTAGGTCTCCCGTGGGGAATCAGGCCTGCATTGTCCCTAGGCTGCTTTGAAACTTGCTCTTGCAAAAACTCCCTCACCTGGGATGGAAACAGCAGAAGTTCACTGTGACTTGTGCTAGACTTCCCAAGCACAAATGTAAACAGCCCAGCCTTCTCTCTTTTACATTTGTAAATGACTTTTCTCTTGAAGCAACTGGCCACATTCTTTCCTTTGTTATCTGTAAAAGGTATCCACCCAAAGCAAACCTGTGCATAGTTAATGAGAACCATCCTGGAGTGTCAATAAAAGCCGGTCCAGGCGAGGGGGAGGGGCGCTCTCTGTCTGTGCGAGAGGGACCACTCGGGCCCTCTGTCTCACGGAGAGAGTGGCCAGGCCGGCTCTCTCTCTCTCTCTCTCTCTCTCTGAGAGAGTGGCCAAGCTATCCCTTTTCTCCACCGGATTCCTTTAGTCCATGTGAATTTGTTCATTACTTGTCCGGGGATATAGGACATGCATTCCACAACAACACTCGGTCCTGCTGGACGGGGCCAAGAAAAATAATGTCAATAATGTCCTTTTTGATCATCAAGGAAAGTTAAGTAAATGGGTAAACAATCTCCATTTTCGGCTTCATTCCCACACATTTTGCTCCTGTTGCCTTCTATCTGCCTCCCAGCAGACAATACCAAATGAACTTAGAGCAAACAAAACTATATTTTAAAATATATAAAATATATATTAAAATATTTTTCCTCCTTAAAAATACATTTTTAAAAAATTATAATAGTGACCCATGCTTATTATGAAAAAATGCAAGCAATGTAGAAGCTGGGAAGCACAGATTATACCTCTCCACTCCCAGGCCCACTGATCATGGGGTCCCCATTTGAACATTTGGTGTGTCTTCTTCTCTTCCCCTTGCCCTTCCCTTGGAGGCTGTGCCATGGTGGGAGCCAGGAGGAGATGAGGCTGAGGAGGTGGCTGATGTGACTAGAAAATAGCTTATCCATGAGAATTGAGCAAATAAGTAAATACACTGAGAATATAACCAGAGTCGGGTTTCTCATTATTGGAGGGGGAGTTACAAATAAGGAAAGGAGGAAACTAGGGAGAAACCTGAGGTGTTGGATTAGAATTGGAGGTATTAGTGTAAACTCATGCTTTTTAAATATATCTATCCATCCATATACAGAGAGATCGACATAGCTGTATGTGTGTGTATGCTTCTGTGTATATGCACGTACATATTTTTGGTCTGCAAAAGGGCTTAGAAGCAATGACATCCCAAAAGGAATGAACAATCAAGCATCCACTCTTGGTTTTTAAATCCTATTTCTCACTAAATGGAGAATTGACTGATTCTGAGGCTGGGACTTGGAAAATTCCAGATGAGCCTGGAACGTGTCGTGTCTTTTCTTGGTGCCAATGAAAAAGCGCTCAAAGAATGTTGGAGTCATGTCAAAAGGACCGAGGAGCCAGGCTGAAGATCTTCCCACAGGCCAAATTTGAGACATTTTTGAGATTAAAATAATGATCTGAATGAATTACACTTTACTGAGTAACAGAAATTCATGAGCCCACACTGATGGATGCAAAATGAATAAATTAATGGGAAGAAGGGAAAGCTCTTCCCAACAGCGGGATGCTAACCTTTTGGCAATGATCAGAATGGTGGTTAATTTAGGCAGGAGTCAGCAATGGATGCGAAGGATACCTCCTCACAAAGTATTTATCACTAAAAGGACACATTAGCCAATTGGTGGTGAAAGAGCCTGGCAGATGCCACCTTGACTGGGTGGCCAGGTTAACATGACCAGTGGAGGGACACGTCATCATCACATCTCCCCTGACGCGAGGCACTGAGAAAAGCCCCACATCTTTTCTACGGAGTCCTGGCCGAGAGGACACAACCTGGGTCTGGGTGTGAGGGAACATCGGACAGGCCCGGGCTGGTGGACAGCTACAGAATGAAAGGCTTATATTCTTTGAAACTGTCAAGGTCATTAAGACAGGGCAAGACAGAGGAAATGCTCTAGAAAAGGAGTAACACAAGTGAGAATATCCACTTGAGAGAAGGAGGAGGAAGCCAAGGTGAGAAGAATTTATCAGGTAGAGGGTCTAGGTGAGGGGGATCGTGGCCTCTTTGTTGCTGCTCTTGAAACTTTTATTTCAAAATGAATTTTAATCAAGTTTTGTGGGTATCCATCAATTTTTTCCTGGTAAATGTATGTATGTACATATGTGTGTTTGCATGCATATGCACGCTTTTATCAGAAGCTCAGGCCCCAACTCATACTGGTTAAAACTGAATTTGGGGGAGTGTACCCAAGTAAGTGGATGAAAACACATTCAAAACTCCCCAGGCAATTCCAGTGGGCACCCCAATTTGAGAACCAGTGCTGCCTGTAATTGTGTTCACCATAACACCGGCGCAGCTTGTTAAAAAACAGCTGCTGGACGGGCTTCCAGAGAGTGGGACCCGGTGTGCAGTAACCGGGCGGGGGAATGGGAGCAGGTGGTCCAAGCCCCGCCCCCGGCGGCCTCGCGGGCCTCGTGCGGCCGCAGGTGCCCCTGATGAAAGGCCTGGGCCGCCCTTGGGTCGCGCGAGCCGCTATGGACGCCTTTCCGGGCTTCGTAGTCACCTCGCCCGCCGAAGTGCTGGAGGACGTGCTGCGGGAGCAATTCGGGCCACTGCCCCAGCTGGCCGCTATCTGCCGGCTCAAGCGGCTGCCCTCGGGCGGCTACTCGTCCACGGAGGACCTGCAGTTGGTGCTGGAGCGGCGGCGCGTGGCCAACGCCAAGGAGCGCGAGCGGGTGAGCTCCCTGCCCCGCGCAGGTCCCCGAGGCCATCCGCGCTCGGCCGCTCTACGACCCCGCACGGGGACACGAATGACTCTCTTCCCTCTCCCGCACACCCGCTACCCACTTCCGAACACCTGGCCGGGTCCCGGTGCACCCACTCACCGCCCACCCGCGGGGCCCGGAGGCGACTCTGGCTTCCCGAGGGCAGGCTCGTGTCCTCGACTGAGACAATGACAGTGGCCTGGGCACACCCCACCCTGGTCTAGCTGCTCGTTCGCTGCCACTGTGATGGGCACCTCACGTGCTAACCCACCTGGACTTGAGCAGGAACCCGTCTGGGGAGAGCTGAGGAAGCCCCTAACAACTTCAAAAATGTCTCCCGTGGGCAGGTGCCTTTACAGAACTTAGAGCACGGGCGCTGCATGGGAGCTTGGGGCGGGCAGGGCTCTCTCCACTCCCTTTCCCTGTGCTCTGCATCTCTGCCTCCAAGTGCAAATGGGTGAGCAGGGCCTAATGGAAGTTACTCTTTACTTCAAACAAAACAACAACAACAACGACAAAACACTACGCCCCAGCGCGCACCTAGACTCCCAGCCGACCTGCTGCCGGGAGAGAGAAAGCCCGCAGTTCGCAGTCGGGGGTTCGCGCTGAATCACCTACCAGAACGGCCCTGTGGGCCGTAGTAGGAGCGGCACCTACTGGTAGCTTTTAGTATTTCTAGCTAATCTCGGGCCCCAGACTTGTCAGATCTGGTCCCCTTTGGTCCTTTCGCAATCTTTGGGTTGGGTTGCAGTAGAGGGTCCCCGGGACAGAAGGGTGAGGGGCAGGGGCACATTTAGGCCGGGACTCGAGGAAAAAGTTCTGCTGGAGCTTGTTCCTGCTCACCCTTGCCCCTTAGAAATGTAGCCCCAGTGAATGAACCAGGACCTTTGCCTGGGAAAGGGTGTGCAGAGAAAGGACCAAGGAGGAGTAGAAAGACTTAATGGAAAGTTGGGAAAATTGCAGGCGTGGTGAAGCATGGTTTTACTAGGCGTTAGACTCTTCGTGGAAATAACCCTGCGATCTGATGTGATGATGTGGCCCACAAACAAGATCCTGACCCGATATTTTACATTTTATGTGGGCCTTCTGATCGGGAAGGAATCGCTTTCTGCACAGAATTCATCCTATTTTAAAACTAATGACCTTTATTCTTTATAATGATACAATTAATACACCTGGAAAATATAGACTTGATTAAATAGGGAATGGAAACACCCACAGCACAAACAATGACTATGAACTATCAGTCTTGTGTATATGCTCCCAGTCTTTTTTCTAGTTGTGTGTATATATATAATTTTACAAAATTGTGATCATCTAGTACGTATCTTTGTATCCTTTTCACTTAACATTATTAAAAAACACTTCCTCATATTCCTAAGTATTCTTTCAAAGAGCAACTTTTGACTGCACAGACTAACCTAGAAATGGACCATAACTTCTCCAGTTTCCTGTTGTGGAGCATGTGTGCTATTTTTGCAGCTTCTTACTGGTATATAAATCTACGTGCATGTCTGATTATTGCTTTAGAATAAAATACTAGGAGCAGAATTATTGGGATATATACAATCTCAACTTTTGATATGTCATCCAATTGCTTTCTAGGGAAGTTACCAATTTTAACCCCCTTTTACAAGATGTAGGACTGTTCCCTTTTCCATCTTCAGTACTGGGTATGATTAACAAATAAAACAAAAATATTACCAGCTTGGTGCATGAAAAATGGTATCTAATTTCTGTTATAATTTGTAGTTTTTTAAAAAGATTTTAATTTATTTATCTTTAGAGAGAGGGAAAAGGAAGGAGAAAGAGAGGGAGAGAAACATCAATGTGTGGTTGCCTCTTGAGCGCCCCTCACTGGGGACCTGGCCCACAACCCAGGCATGTGCCCTGACTGGGAATCAAACCCATAACTCTGGTTCTCAAGCTGCATTCAATCCACTGAGTCACAGCAGCCAGGGCGATTTGTAGTTTTTTGATTATTAAAGTTCAATATTTTATATGTTTCTTGGTCCATTGTCCGCTTTGATGTGGGGTGGAGAGGGCTCACTATGTAAGTGAATATATTGGCTTTATGGTATAGTGGGAGCCAGGTCTTTCAGGGAATGTGTCCCCTAGGGGGTGATCATCAGAGTTTCAGGCTTTAGAGCTGAGGAATTAGACCCTGGAGATTTTTTTTTTAAAAAGGGCATTTCATTCTACCTTTCAAGCCTCACTATCATGCAGACTCTCTGGGCTCTAACATTCTAAATCATCTACTCAGGCAAAAAGTTCAAGAGCTACAGGATGGGTATTTTTCACTTTGCAGATAAGCAAACCAAGGCTTGGTGGTATGAACTATGCTACTTACTCTTGTAAAGCTAAATGGTAGAGCTGGGCTTTAAATCTTCCAGTGTTGAGTCGCAGCTTTTAGCCATTTCTCCCAGTGCCCCCCCATGACAGTGCAGAGGGTGTGTTCTTAGAGGACGAAGAGGAGATCCAGTGAACATAGACACTCCTTCCAGCCTGCCTACCCACAGTGCCAAGTTGATGTCACTCCCCCTCCCCTTCCTTGCCAGGGACTACTGCCCAGGGAACAGCTTCTCTTTGGCATGTGCCTTCTTAGATTCCCACCCAGACAGGAGAGCTGTGGAAATGAGCCTTCAGAAGCCCCTCCTGTGGTTTGGAGGATGTCTATACAAATTGGCTTCTACGTGTCTCACTGTGCCTTTTTGTTTTCCAGATAAAAAATCTCAACCGTGGTTTTGCCAAACTGAAGACACTGGTGCCATTTCTCCCTCAAAGCAGGAAGCCTAGCAAAGTGGATATCCTTAAAGGTGCAACTGAATACATACAAGTGCTCAGTGATGTTTTGGAAGGAGCCAAAGACTGTGAGGTAAAGGTTTAAGAAGTTAGAACGAGGATATCCATCATTTATTGAGCCCTTTGTGTGTGCCAGGTAATTTATGTATATGCTCCAGCTAGTTTATAACAGTTCTCTGAGTTATTTACGGTCCTCACTTTGCAGAGAAAGAAAACAGAGCACAATTAAAGGCCACACAGATGTGAATTGCTAGGAGTAGGGATTGAGTCCAGGTCTGTGTGAGATTTGGAGCCAAGTTCCTGACCTGATCTATATACCTCCCTCCTGTCATGGTCCAGGGCCCTGAGCTCCTAACTGCTGAATCTTTAATGGGACCTTGAGAGCTGGATTAGGAGAGGAGGCTTCCATAAAGCCACACTCTGGTGGTGTCTTTTCTTCAGCAGGAAAAACATTAGGACACAGAAAAGAAGAGGCATTTCTGACCCGAAGAGGCTTCCCTTGGAAGAGGCCCTCCCTAAAGGACAACCTTGCTGGAGAGCATAGCAATAGTCTGGTGATACCAATCTTGTGGGATTTCCTGACCATTCCGTGGAATGACATAAACGAACCTTCTTTGCAAACTGTGAAGTCCTGTAGTGTCACCAGTGTTACCAGGATGCACAGCTCAGAAGTGTCCATTAGGCAGTAGCAGGTGCGGATTGGTTTTAGGGGCTCATTCCACAGAGAGGCAAACCTTCAAGGCCTGAAAATGGATTAGTCATCAGAAGAGGTAAAATATGGAGAGAGGAAAGGCCTTAGAAATGAGCCCTAAGTGACATCACAGACAAGAGGAAGGGGCAGCTATCAAAGAGAAGGTGACAGGAAGGTAGTGAGGGAACAAGATGGGTCCTAAAGTCAGAAAGTGGGGAATCTTGAAAATCTGAGGGTGGAAAGTAGTGGAAACTACAGAGAAGCCTGGAAAGGCAGCCAGGCCCGGCATTTAAGCTGTAGAATAGGAATGGCCTGGAAGCAGCTCCTAGGGGGTTGAGGGTGTGTTGCTAAAAATCTGGAGTCTAAGCAGAAGGAAGTGCAAACTTCAAGTCCATTCAACGTGGAAGTCTGAGACTGGAAAGAAGAAAAAAAGAGAGAGAAGAAAGAAAGAGAAGGAAAGGAAGGAAGGAAAGAAAGAAGGAAAAGAGAAAGAAAGAAAAAGAAAGAAAGAAAGAAAGAGAGAAAGAAAGAAAGAAAGAAAGAAAGAAAGAAAGAAAGAAAGAAAGAAAGAAAGAAAGAAGAAAGAAAGAGAAGAAAGAGAAAGGAAGAGAAAAGAAAGAAAGAAAAGCTATTAGAATCAGTGAAGGTCTTTTCCAAGTAGCAAAGGGACCATGTTTAGGGAGAGGAGAGGAGAGGAGAGGAGAGGAGAGGAGAGGAGACTAACAGAGAAACACTCGTTCTAGAAACTTGGGGCAGAAATAGCCAGCAGTATAGCCATACTTTTTAGGTGTACTTTTTTCCTTGTCTGCTAGTCCTGCTTCGGTGACTTACAGGAAGGACACACGGTGCAGCGGAGGGAATGGGCTGTCCTATTGGCCAAAGCGGATGGCTGGGTTGGAGCATGGTTGGAGCATTTGCAAATGTGCAGGTGGCTGCCTTAGTTTCTTCTTGCATGTTTATTGTGTAACAGAAGTGCTTTGTTTTGGCCGGATTCATTAAAACACAGGATCTGTTCCATGCTATAGCATTTTGAATGCAGTTGCCCATTACACAACATTTTAAGGTTATAGAAGAACAAAATACAAAGAACAATCCATTGAGTAATGATTTCTCTCTCCAGGATAATTTAAGCATTGTCTTTTTCATGTAAATGAAGCTTTATCCATTAAAACTTTGAAATATATTGATTTAAATTTTCAAAATCTGACAGTCATACTGTTTGACATCTAAATATGGTTTCTAGAAACAAGACTCAGATCATCAGAGCTATGTCAACGATACTCCTGATCCACATATATCCTTGGCGAATGAGCTGTTGAGAAACAACATCCAACCCGCCAGCTGTGCTGTGGGCTTGAAGATCGGGGACAAAGGGCCCTGGGCAGATGGTGGCAGCGGTGAGTCAGCGTATGCTTGTTGCCGGCACTTGATGTCTACAGCTGGAGTTACCTCCCCAACCAGGAGTCTGGTAAAGTGTTCTTTTTAAGTTGCAGTATAGATGTCAAAAAAACCCTCAAAGTGCTTCCCTTGAGGTGTGTGGTTATTTTCCACGCTGAGCCGTGATTGAAGTATCATTTTGTGGAAGCACCTAGGTGGGAGGCAGAGTTTGCCGGTTCCAAAGATCTGTTATCATGTCCCCAAATTGGCTAGTAATGGCTCAAGGGGAAGGCAGCTTTTCCAGAATCACTTAACATAGAATTAAGCTTATTTTTATGACCCTCATTAATGCATCAGAAGGTTTTCTGGATTCTGAGGTCTGTAGGAAAAGAAGTAAGTACTAGATTACCATACGTAAAGCTGCATGGTGATAATTCATACAAACATGCACACACATGCACACACTCGTGTGTGTGTGCACACACACTTTTTAAAAATGGGCCTCGTTAGAAAGCAGTGTTTTGTAAGTAATAACAAAGGAGTTTATTGTAACAGCTCTTCTTAGTCTGCCAAGCTGACGAAGCCACTCAAAGTAGCAGCCTGCTTCTCCAAGTCTGGAAAGTGGGCTTTTGGCTCTTGCTATTTCTCAGAGACCCCTTACTCCAACCTACGACGTGATTGCTATTGAAATAAGAAAGGCTTGTCAAGAATCTGGAACTAAATGTACCGTAACAAGCAAGCTGCCTATTCTGATGTGAGGGGCCGTGGGAACAAATGATGGTTGGTGGGGGGAGGCAGTTTTGCATAGCAGTTGAGTGCAGGCTTTGGAGACAGAATGCTGAGGTTCAAACCCTGGTCCCACCACTTGCTAGCTGGGTGGCCTTCAGTGAACTACTTAATCTGAATCTCTCCAGTCCTCAGTTTCCTTGTCTCTAGAATGGGAATGATCATTGTACCTACCTTGTACGTCAGATAACTGTGAGGTTCGAATGGCATCAGGTCAGTGAAGTGTCTAGCACGGTACCTGGCGTGTCAGTGTTCAATTGGACATACATCATTAAGCCTGCCTGACCCACCACGAGCAATCAGCATTGATTGGTGAGCAATCAACAATGAGCTGCAGGCTCTTTAGCTCTGTTTGTAGCAAGTGTTCTGGGTTTTCTCATGTGGCTCTCATCAACACTCCACTCTGGTTTGAGGTCTTACAGGCTTCCTGCTGACTGGCTGACCTTGGCTCCCATTTCTGATTTGATTACTCTTTTCTAAGGATTCCATTTGTGCACATGCTCTGTCTAGATTTTCAAATTCTGGCCCATTTGAAATACAAACCTTCCCTTGCCAGTCAACCCTTAGGAGACAGAATTCCTGTTGCTATTACGTGAGCTGACAGGAAGTGACTCAGAGCAAAAGCAGAGAGTACAGATAGGACCTGAACTGAAACTTGAACCTGGCTGTTTAAGTTGATGATAACAATGCTTCCACAAATGTAGGTTTTAGTATGTACTAGATATTAAGCACAAATCTTATCTGCATTTAATCCCACTGATCCTAATCAGGTGGGCACCATGCCGTTCTCATGGTGAGCTACCTGGCTCTTCATTTCTGCCAGGCCTGGTGACCTGGTGGCACAGCAAGCCAACATTGGCAACGCCAGCAGCAAGGATAGGAGATCCACGTTTTCCAACGACAAGTGATCCTGGAAATAGGCCATTATTGGAAAATTGATTTAAAGTGGAGATTAACATTTTCCATTAGGAAACAAAAGTTCTGATTGGAAATTTGTTTTAAAAAGGGAACAAGACACCTAACTTTTAGTCTTTTGGCTAGCCAAGTTTAAATTGTTAATTGGAAGAGTGCGCTAATTCTTAGAATGAACAAAAAATTAATAGATTTGAGATTTCTAATATATGCATATAACTTCTCCCAAGGGTGCCTTCTAAGGTCTGGATTTCGCAAAGAGGGTCACTTTCTGCAGAAGGGTGCTAGGATTTCATCAGTTTTGTCAAGGGTTTCTCATTCTTTGACGTTCAAATCATTTTTCAAATGAAAATATTTATTCTGGAATAGTAATCCATTATAAAAAGGTCGGAGGCGTAGTGCAAAGAGCTTCTCTCCTGACGCACTTGAGAGCGAGGTGCCGACCTGGGGTCTGTTTCCCCCTTCTTGCCCTCGGAGAGGGTCTGAAGAGTAGAGTCCTGGTGCCAGTAGGGATGGTCATGTTTGGAGATTTGAGCATGGGGTCAGAGTAGGCTGTGCGAGATCAGCAGTTCCTGAGAGGCGAAATCCCAAATGAAGTACAAAAGAATCTGCTGATGGCAGAGGTGGAGATTAACTTCTCCGTCAAGGTTCGCTTGGGGACTGAATCAGCAAGTGCATGAATGTGTGTGAATGGAGAGGGCTGTGGGCTGTGTGGAGCCACAGCCTCTGACCTTGGTGGGGACAGGGATTGATGGCAAAGTCCAGGCGAGGCTCATTTGGAATTGGACTTCCAGATGTGAGAGTTTGTTGTTTTGGGGTTGGGCATTGCTGGGTGGCAAGATGCTCAGTAACCCACCATTGTTTACTCATTCTGTTTGTCACCTGTGGCTGCGCCTCGGACATTTCATGTGTCTCAAGGCTCTGAACTTTGTTCAGAGTTGCCTGTGATCTTGCGGAGACCGTGTCTCTGGAGGAAGACCGCCCTCAGCATTGGAGTGAGGTCGGAGGGGCTCTGGAAAGAGATATGAATGAACATAGTGCCTGTGAGGTCTGGATACGTCGCCACCATACACTTCTAAATTTTGTTCTGTCGTGGTACCATTCCTTGGAAAGCATTTCTGGGAGAAGGAAGCCTGTGTGGGTGGTAGATTCAGTCCACGACCTCCTCTGAAGGTTGTGGTAATCTCTCTGTGAAATTAATCCCTGGGGACACTTCTTCTAATGACATTTTAAGCTCTAAAATGAGATAGTCTGGCTAGTTAGGATGAATTTATAAGCACCCAGGGAAAGCCCGGAAGCATCTATCTTCTATCTTCCTGCTCATACTTCCCCCAGGTAGTGGCTATGTGCTTTAGGAAAAATCTTACTGTGGCAGGGGGGAGGGTCTAGGCTTTTCCTTGGGAAGCACCTTTGTCTGCCCCAGTGTTCCCTGGTAGCCTAGGGGCCATATTCTGATAAGTTCAGTCAGCAGAGTACTTTAAAAATTTGAACTTTCCTTTTGATGAGGTGGGTGTTCTCTGGTTCTTCAGTCCCCACCGCGTCCCCCTACCTCACCAGGTTAGGCTTGCAACTTTGCAGCCCTGGACCAAGCACCCTGAGGCCCAGAGGGAAGGCTGTTGCAGTGGTTGCACTGGGGGCTGGGGTGTCATGTGTCTTCTACACTTGGGGGTTTCGGGTCTGGTACTGTGATGACACGGATGCTGCCCATTCTCTCTGGAACTGTGAAAGGGTGAGATCTGGGACATGCAGTGCCGGATCCATCTAACTCTGGATGCCACCACCAATGGAGGATTCCCCGGCTGCAACTGCTCAGGAAGAGGGCCAGAAAGCACCCAGGGAAGACTCTCAAGGCCAAATCTGATTAAGATAAAAAAAATGTTGGAGGAAAGACAAATTTCTATTCTTTGTAAAAATAAGAGAGGGAGAATTCTTTCATTGGAACTTTAGTTTTTCCATGAAGACAGAGGTTGACTCCACCGCGGAAGTGGGGTTTGGTGTGCCATGTGTGCACGCGCGTGTATGTGGGTAAAATTTGGTGTGTTTGGCAAGATCTCTACCTGGTTTGTGCTCCTATCCCTGTCAGTGAGCATCATTTGAGAAAGCAAATAATTTCTTTTCTATTTCACTGACATATATGGGCCTGGTAGTTAAATTAATTGAAGTAAGTCCTCATCTATTCTAGTGGACTTCTTGAAGGGATATTTTTCCATTTTATAAAAGGTTCCACATTTATACACGGGAGCATGCCAATAATTGGATGGAAGTTTCCCTCAAAGGTAGAGGCAGGACTGACTTCTCTGACGTGCTGCTGACTTTCCTTGGACAGATGGGTTCTTGGGTTAGCAGAAAACCAAGTATCAGGACCACCTAAGCTAGCACCTGAGGGAGGTCAGTGTGTCCTTCCAATCTCCACCCTGTACCTTTTCCCCTTCTTCTAATCCTGGGTTATCCAGAACAGATAAGGGACAAAATGGGCTCCAAAGACATGGCATTAAAGGTAGATCTTCTGGTGGAAGAATAAAGAGATTTAAATGCAATTCAATTATTTTTAGAGGACCAACTCTTCTGGTCCTCTTTGATCACTCGTTTTTGGAAGACTTTTTCTTCTAGGAATGTCTCCTTCCAACAACTTTGTTGTGGAAGACAAACCTGAGGCACCTGCCTCCCTGGGGGTGCTCTGAGACAAGAACCAAGTTCCCTTGCATCATGCAATTTGGACCAGGTTCCCAAGGGAAGAAACAGACTACATGGAGCCTGGTGGCCAAAACCCTGCTCATTATAAAGGAACTTAGTTTGCTGGAAGATTACCTGAATGGCTGTTTCTCCAGTCATGAGACAGTGAGGCTGTGGCCATGATGCTGGGTTCTGATCTTTGGGTCCTAGCTGGACTTCCATACAATGGAGCAGGATTGACAATTGTGAGCACAATTTAAAGGGGAAGAAGTGTAACTTTACTTTCTACAATGTACTCCACTTATTCTTGAGAATCCAGTAACACTGTTATGACTCAGGTGGTGGGAAAACTCTGTCTTGTCCCATTAAGTCCATCTTCTTTGAGTAAATACAGAATCAGTTCAATGTTAAAAATCCCTGTGGGGGCTCTTTGCTTCTTAAGCGATCTCCCCACTCTTCCTCTTGCTCCTCTAGGTACAGTGAGGAGTGTGTACGTGCTCTATGGAGGCTGCTTATGTGTTTCCCCTCCTCTGGCCCCCAGTCTGGGATGTTGTCCAGCTGACATCTGCTGTGAGTGCCCACACCCCCTCCCCTCCACTGTGGCTCTCTTCTCTGGGTCTGACTTGCCAGATCTTCCACAATCAGAACCCAGGCCTCTTCTGGTCTCCCTGGCTTTGGCACTTTCAAATGGGCTATGAGGCTGCCTTCAGGTTCATATATCTGGTCATGGCCTCAGTCATGTGGTCACTAAACAACTCCGAGAGGCTACATCCCAAAACATGGGTGCAAATCCTTGCTTTCCTCAGATTCTGCTTTAAAGTTGTTGGGTTCTCTTACCTTATGTAACACTTCCCCTCCCTGGCCAAGGCCCAGGATGTCCTGGTACAAGGACCCTACCCAGGGATCAGGCAGCTTCTACATAGTAGTCTCATCCCCTCTGAATAACCATGTCCTGCTGTTTCAACCTGCATCTCCATTTTTTGCATCTTCCGTGCTCTGTAATTACCTGATGAGCAGCTGTCTAAGCTCTGGCCCACCAGAGCCCACATATTCATTCTCCCTTTCAACAAAGTCAGCTTCTTTCAAATGAGAGCCTTGCTTTTCAGACTCATATTAAACTGGAAACTGAATTCCAAAGCTGAGTGAATGAGGGCTTCTGGATGATATCCATGCTGCCGCCCCCCACCCATCCCAACACCCGAGCCTTGATTCAGTGGATGGAGGGAAGTGCACCGGGTAATGTGACATTGTCTAGCTATACAGCTCACAGCAGTGCACCTGCCTCATGAAAGGAGGTGAGCAGCAAGCTGGGTTTCTGTTCCTCAGACCACATTCTTCTTGGTCCTTTAACTCTTTGACTTAGATGAGGCCAACAGGCATTTTTTAAATGAACTGTGAGGATAAGATAAAATTAATAAACCTTATTTTCATACTCTGATGCTGAAATATTACCTTCCTGGAATTTCCCAGGTAACTGTTAAGACAAAGACAAACTAGGGCAATGATCTATAATATCCTGGAGTACAGGCTAAACAGATTAAATTATCCTTTAACCTTCAGGTAAACACAACAATACATACACTTGTCTCTTAGGTTTAAAACATTCTAGGTATGTAAAAACTTTTAAAATAAAACGTCTAAAGCTAAATTTGAGCTCAAGACAAGAAAGCTTGCTCCCATGTGTAGTGAAAAGGCTTGATCAAGGTCAGGAAAAAAAAGTTATTAATACTTACGCTGTACCAGGCACTGCTCCTGGCAGATTGTACCTATTAACCTATTAGTTTTGTAACCAACCTATGATGTACAAACAATGTTATCCATCTTACATGTCAGGAAACTAAGGGACAGAAGTTTAAGTAACTTGCCCCAAACTCAGTGAGTCAGTGCAATGTGGGTCATAGCATCAAGTCCTTTAACTGCCCTTCATTCTAGCAAAACTCACCCTGGAAGTGTGAATGAGAGTGGACTGGGAAATAGACAAAAAAATTTAGCCCAGATTAAAGCATTTGGTGTTTTCTTATCCACAGCAATACACATCTGGGTTCCAATATATATAAGCAGCCTGACCGTCATCTGAGCGACTTTATTTTCTAGTTCTGACTTTGTATGCTGTTCGAGTTGAGATTTCAGAAAATTGAGAAGATATAAAATGATGTTAGTAAAGCCACTGATGGGAATATTCTAAAATGCTTCCAAATATTTTTCCTACACAACTGAATTAAGAAATTGTCACGGGGCAGATGACAGTGTGTGACTGTTTTCCCTTACTCTCATGGGCATGTTTAGAGGTTGATAGATACTGGTGGTTTTGATTACAAGTTTTAATGGCCCATTAAATGGCACAGTTTTCTAATTGTTGGACATTTAAATATTTTTCAGATTTTTTTCTCATAAACATGACAAATAGCCTGACGTGTTTTACTCTTTCTATATATTTTTTGTAAAGGATAGGTTCCTGGAAGCAGAACTCCTGAGCCATGGTAGGTACAATCTACGGCTTGATGCTCGGTGCTAGTGGATAGTACCACCGCTGGGTAGGACTGCTGCCTTCCTCAGTGGGATGTGCCTTGCCAACAATGGGATCTGTTAAAATGATAGAATTTTAGTGGGTAAAAGACTGGTGTCTTTAAATTCAAACATCTTTGATTACTAATGAAATGAACAGCTTTTTAGATGTTTCTTTTGTGAACTGTCTGTTCTTGTCTTTAGCCATTTCCAACACACTCTCTTCTGTGTTTCAGACTTGCCCAAGTACGAAAAGTGAAAAGCTGGTCCAGGCCTATCTTCTGGAGGCAAATAAATACAGTTTTTTTTTAAAGTTTTGGAGTCTTTAAAAACATTTTTTTGTGATAATTCAAAGTATGCAATCACCCTTTAAACAGACTTGCTTGTTACACAGCTACTCGACTCTGTTTCCTCCTTAACTTGGTGCTTTGAAGAAAGAGGCCTCAGGGCCCTCAGCCTTCACTCTTGCTCTTCAACCCCTGCAGAGGTTTTCGTCTGCATCCTCTCAGGTCCTGCACCTGATACCTTCATTCCACCTGTTTTCAGGGACGGTGACTGTTGCCCTTCCTGGGGAAATTAACCTTAAAGATGAATACAAATTAAAGCTAGAAGAATATGGAGTTGTAACTACCAACCAATGGGAGTGAGAGTTTTCAGGGTTATCTCAACGCCCAGCAAACGCCATATGCCCCCTTTGTGCAAGTCAGACACCCAAGTGCCTGGAGCATAGAGACAGCCCTCATCTTTATAACACTTGCTCAGAAAGACAGAACACTTAATATACACTGGGTTCTGCTTTCCATATCTTACCTATGTTAACTTTCTCACAACTGTCCACGAGTATCCTTGTTTTACTGGCAGGAAAAGGGAGGCGCAAAATATATATTAGTCAGTTTAGCCTGCCACAAAAAATATCATAGCCTGGGTGGCTTAAACAACAGAAACTTATTTCTCAAAGTTCTGGAGACTGGGAAGTCCAAGAGCAAGGCCTGGGCAGTTCAGTTTCTGGTGAGGATGATTTTCCTGGGTTGCAGACAGCTGCCTTTTCTCTCTAGCTTCACATGGTGCGAGCCAGTGCAAGTTGGGCGAGCCCTGGTCTCTCTTCCTCTTCTTATAAGGACAGTGATTCTATTGGGTTAAGGTCCAGCCCTTATAACCTCACTTAACCTTAATGACCTGAAAGCCCTGTCTCCAAATAGTCACACTGTGGGGTAGGGCTTTCAGTGTATGAATTTTGGGGAGACACAATTCAGTCCATAGCATTCTGCCCTTCACTTCCCCAGATTCATGTTCATGCCACATACATAATACATTCATTCCATTCCAACAGCCTCAGCAGTCTCACCTCATTCCAGCATCAGTTCTAAGTCTGAGGTCCAAAGCCTCATCTAAGTATCTAAATCAGTTTGGGTAAGACTCCAGTTATGATTCATCCTGAGGCAAAATTCCTCTTCAGCTGTGAACCTGTGAAACCAGGTGCTTCCAAAACACCATGGTGAATGGGCATAAGATAGACATTCCCATTGCAAAAGGGAAATAGGAAAGAATAAAGGATGATGGGTACCAGGCAGGCCTCAAACCTAGCAAGGAAGTTCCATTAGATCTTCACAGAGGCCCTGGACTGGCAGTGTCACTCCCCACTCCTGCCATACCCCACCCCCCCAAGGTTCTCTGCAGTGGCGGCCCTGCCCCCTGAAACCAGGAAGGAACAGGCTTGTCTCCTGGGCCTGTGGTCAGAGCAGCAGCCCTAATGATCTCTGAATTGCCTTTGGGGTCAGGCTCTTTGAACAGCATGTTTACAGCCTATGATCTGGTTCTATAGAACCCAGGAAGTCCAACACATGCCTTCATTCTGTCCTGTTTTCTCTGTCCCCTTTAGTTCAAACTGGCAGTGTCTTTGCTTGTATAATCCCTCTCCTGGCATCTGCTGAGATGACTGATTAAATCTAGGAACTGTACCCATGACCTCTTTATCAAATGGTTGTCCAACCACACCCTTAGTGTGCTCTTCGGCATGAGCATTCTCACTTTCTGCAATATAGGTAGGCTGAAAATTTCCCAAACCTCCAAGTTTTACTTCCTTTTTGTTTAACAATTCTTTCTTCAATTCGTCTCTTTCCTTTTGCATTTTACTATGAGCACTAAGAAAGAACCACGTTGCGCCTTCAATATTTTGCTTAGAAATCTTCTCTGCTAAGTATCCAGTTGTATCACTTGCAATTTCTACCTTCTACAAAACACTTAGAACACAATTTAGCCAAGTTCTCTGCCACTTTATAACAAGGGTTGTCTTCCCTCTGGGGTCTGGGGCCTCTTCACCAATGGCATGTGGGAACTCACTGCTCTGCACGGTTCTTCCCTCATGTGGCTGGTGTTACAGCTGCCGGTTGCCTCATAACAATCAGTAATAAGATTGTAAGTATTTTTTGTAATCCTTACCCTAGGATATGGTTATTGTTTTAGAGAGAGAAACAACTATCATTGGCACCATGACTGGTGTGACTCTGTGGGATGGATATTGTCCCATAAACCAAAATGTCGCCTGTTTGATTCCTGGTCAGGGCACATGCCTGGGCTGTGGAGTCCCTGGTTGGGAGCATGCGATAGGCAACTGATCAGTGTTTCTCTCACACACTGATGCTTCTCTCCCTCTCTTTCTCCTTCCCTTTCACTTTCTCTCAAAATAAATAAAGTCTGAAAAAAAATGGATTGGTTGCCTCCCACATGTGCCCCAACTAGAGACTGAGCCTGCAACCTAGGTATGTGCAATGACCTGGAATCGAACACGCAGCTTTTTGGCGCACAGGACGATGCTCCAACCAACTGAGCCACCTGGCCAGGGCATAAGACTGTTAAGTACTTTCATTGGGTGTCCCATTTGGTCTACATGACAACCCTGGGCAGTAGGAGGCTCTGGGCTGCCATAACGAAGTACCACAGACTGGATGGCTTGAACAACAGAAATATATCTGAGATGAAGGCATCAAGGGTCAGCAGGGTTGTTTCTTCTGATGCCTTTCCCTTTGGCTGCAGATGGCCATCTTCTCCCTGTGTCTTTACATGGTCTTCCCTCTGTGCCCATCTGTGTCTACCTTTCCTCTTCTTATAAAGATACTAGGGCCCAATCATATGATTTTATTTTTTCAATTTCTTAATTTTCTCTTTGAAGACCCTACCTCCAAATAAATCACTTTCTGAGGTACTAGGGGTTAGGACTTCAATATAGAGATTTTTTGGGGGACACAATGCAGCCCATAACAGAAGGTAAGCACTGTTGCCCTCACTTTGCAGCTGAGAAGTGAGACCTTGGGGTCAGTCTTTCTTGAGGCCACACAGTCACTGGGATGAGGATGCAGCCCCAGGAGTTGGACCCGCCCCCATTCTCTTTCCACAGCAGGCCTCGGCCACAGAGGAGGCTGAATTTCCACTTGTTGAGAGAGTGGGGTTTTCAGGAGATCTAGGCTTAGAATTTGTCATAGGTCTTGCTCTGAAAGCACTGTCTTTTTCCCATCCCCTGTCTTAAATTGGATTCTCTTAAAGTTAGGCCATGATTTGTAGTTTACTTGAGGAAAGGAAACACCAGTAGGGGAGTGGGAAAGTCTCGCAGGGAAGAAAGCAGCCTATGAAAGATGCATGACAGGGCAGGTTACTGCTGTGGGCAGCTGGGGCTCATGCTGCTGAGGCCTCTAGGAGACTGTGTACAACATGACACAGAGGTATCCTCCTGATGCCTAGGATGAGGGGCTCAGGCTGTTTGTCCACTAACTCTTGATGGTTATTGGTTGAGAGCTGCCCTGGAGTGTCAATTCCTCCAGCACCTGCAGCACACCCTGGGGAAGGTCATCGATGAGTGTGCCTGAACCTGGACAGTGCTATGGCACTCTAGTAGTTATCTGCTGCTGTAACAAATTACCACAAACTTAGCAACTTAAAACAACACATTTATTACCTTACAGTTTCTAGTGGGGAGGAGTTGAGCTCAAGCATGGCTTAGTTGGTTCCTCAGCTTCAAGGTCTCTGTCAAGGCAGAAGTCAAGGTGGTGGTCTGGGCTGCAGTCTCAGCTGAAAGCTTGGCTGGGGCAGGATCTGGCTGGATGCTGCCCCCAATTTCTTGACACGTAGGTTTTCCTAACATGGTTATTTCCTTAATCAAAGCATTCAAACCAAGAATGCAATCAAGAAAGTCAGCTAGTTAGATGAAGAAACTTAGGTAACACAATCACAGAAGTGACACTCTGTCCTCTGCTGTGTTCTATTAGTTAAGAGCAAGTCACAGGTCCTGCCAGCACTGAAGGGAAGGGAATTACACAGGGCATGAACACCGAGAGATGGGGACATCGTGGGTGTGTGTTACATAGCCATCTGCTCTCTTTACAAATTATTGCCAGCCAGAAACATTTTTGTCAAGAGATTTAGAGATTAGAAATAATTTTATTGCAAATCAGTCAGAAAATCTAATTTAAAACTGGCCACTGGGGACTACCCAAGTGTGATTTGATTTTCTGGGTCTGACACGGAGTCTCCTATGCTTTCCTGTCCCTAGTTAAGGGCCAGGCATCTTGGATTTTCTGCCGTGGGGACTCTGACTCCTAGGGATCTTCCCAGAACAGCCTGTGGAGCCAACTACAGAGATGGTTTCTTTCACTGGATTTCAAAGTGGATTTGGACTTGAGTGAGAGAGAACTTCAGGAACTTCAACTAAAATTCCCTCTAGGCTATTAATATGGAAATTAATATAATAAAGTCTTGTCTTCTGTCTGGCCTTTGAACAATTCCTAAAGCCACAGGATGGTGCTACTCTTCCCAGCACTCATAATATTCAGATGGCACTTGGGAGAAGATGGAGGGATTTTTTTTGGACTCTAATTGCTAGATGAACAAATTAATTTTGGGGGTAAAGGGAAAGTATATCAGCCTTATCCATTTATTAGTGTCTTGAACTAATTCTGCTGCTTAAAGTCAGTTTTTTGTCTCCTCTGAGAGGTCATGTGCAGGATGGTGGTTAGGGCTCACAAGGTCTGAAACCATAGTACTTAAGCTTGAACCCTGGCTCAGCCCCCTGCTAGCTGTGCAACCTTGGGCAAGCTACCTATCCTCTCCGTACCTTGGTCTTTTCATCCGTAAAATGGGGTAATGATAGTACCTCCCTCACAGACTTCTTGTGAAGATTAAATGAGTAAAAATGCATGTAAAGCCCTCAGAACAGTGGCAGGAGCCAACGAAAGTTTGCTATGGTCAGTTTGAGAAAGCTAAATAATGGCCCCTCCGCTCCTTCTAGGTTCTGGGGCACCACAGCCCTTAGACATCCCCATAAAAACCACCGGACCCCACCACAGGAGACACCAGGAACAGAAATTTTCGAGTGATGGAAATGACCGAGGGAATTTATGAAACCTCCTCTTTCTGGACTAAATAACAATTCTCTACTTCCTTTTTGAGTTCTGTTTCAGAAAAGGGCCCGCCATTCCTGTGATTTCAGGGGTCTGGAAAAGGCGTTCCTGACTTCCCAGGTATAACTGGTCCATAATAGCAATGCACAACTACCTAAAGTCAGTAAACACTTCACTGCCTGGCTCTGGCCAGGCAGACCTCTGGGCCTCGTGGTGGAGCTGCCTGTAATTCTAGCAGGCTTTGACCTGAGAGTGGGAAAGAGCTTGTGTGACTCAGTGATTCTGAAGGTGAAGAGCATGAGTGAGAAGCTCTGAGCTGGGGAGGAGGGTGCGGAGACTAGGGGATGAAGGGACTGGAGGAGCCAGAGCAGAAAGGCGAAATTTACTCTGGCATCTGAAATAGAATGCCTGCTAGTTGTTCTAGGGTTGCTTTGTAGGGCACTTTCTCTCTCACTTTATTTATTTTTTTTAGAGATTTATTTATTTATTTTTAAAGAGAGGGGAAGGGAGGGAGAAAGAGATAGAGAAAGAGAGAAACATCAACTGGTTGCTTCTTGTTCACACCAGTTGGGGACCAAACCCACAAGCCAGGCATGTGTGTTGACGGCAGTTGGCCTGGTGACCTTTCTCTTTGCAGAAGCATGCTCAACTGCTGAGCCACACAGGTCCAGGGCCTCTCTCTGTCTCTCTCTCCTCCCCCCACCCCCATACCGTACTTCAGTGGTAGCTTGCACAGGGTGGCATTCTTAAATATTAGTGTGCAAAGGAACCCCTAGGGGTGCTTGTCACTAATACTAATTCCTGGGCTCACCTCCAGAGATTCTGATTCCGCAGCACTTCTGTGGTGGGGTCCGGTGGTTTTTACAGGGGTGTCTAAGGGCTGTGGTGCCCCAGAACCTAGAAGGAGCGGAGGAGCCATAATCTTGTTGGGGACAGTGACCAGGGGCTTTTCTGGAAGCTGTACATGCCCTGAAGGCACATTTTTGGAAACACTTGTAGTGAATGTTGATTTAGGGGAGTTTTGGGGAGCTGGTGGAGATTATTGAGGTCTCAAGTCTCAAGCTGCCATTCGATGTCCCCACTCTCTGAGAAACACTGTCAGAGAGTATTAGAAATGGGAGGCCTCTTAGGTACTGTCATGTTACAGGGGAAGACAATAAGGCCCGGAAAGATTCAGTGACTTCATCAAAGTCTCACAGCTAGTTAAGGGCAGATTTGCGACTGTGACCTAGTGTTCTGGTTCTTCACCCAGCTCTCCCTTCACTGAACGCCTGTTCCCTCTGGATGGGGAGGCGAGAGGCAGAAGAAGAGGAGGTAGTGAGAACTGGAGGGAGCTGGACCAGTGGCCCCAGAGGGTAGGGCAACAGCAAACATTTTGTTCTCTTTGAAATCAGAGTCAGAATTAGGATGGGGATAATTTTGGCTTGGAATTCAAACGGTCAGACAATCGCTATTGAAATGAGTAATAGCATTACCTTCTAAGCGCAAGATATCCCACCTGACAAAAAATATTCCAAGTGTAAGACTTTTTCCCTTCTTTTATTTATTTATTTTATGATACCAAATTCTCATTTTATTTTTTATTGAAGATATTGGGGGTTACCTTCTAAAGGAGTTCACGTTTCAGATTTTCTTCCTAGTAACAAAATCCTCATAATTGGCTCTTGGCTATCCCGGCTTTTCGTGGTGCCGGCGTGGACGTGGGCAGAGGCCCGGGGCGGCGGGACTGCGGCAGCGCGGGCAGCGGGCACTGCGGGCGGGGGCACTGCAGCACCGTGGCCCCGGGCGGCGGGACAGCGGCCCTCTGGAGGGGGCGCTGTGGGCACCGCCAAGCGTCCTTTTGTCAGCGCGCACCGCCAGGAGAGCTTCTCATTTCCTCCCAGCCTCGTGCGGGAAATGGATTTAATTCTGACGGCAGGGCTGTAAGGGACGAACGGGAACGAACGTCTTTTGTCAAGGAGTGGCAGGCAGGCTCTGTTGTCTGTAGTCACCAGTGACGCCAGAAGCTGCATTGCTGGTGGAATTCTAGGCAGCTCCGACAAGTGCGGGGCTGCAGGATGGGGAGGAAACAGTGCTCTGCAGATTAGCTGGGTGCATTTTTACTAAGCAGATCTCAAAAAGGAGGAAAAAAATCAACGGAACAAAACAAAACCCACAACAGCCTACAGTGGAAGCCCAGAGATGGATAAAAAGCCTTGCAGAAGGTAAGCGCGTCTCCAGAATGGGCACCGTGGGCTTGCCTAGGTTTTGTTTATTTTAATGGAATTTGAGACCCCACAGCATCCTTCCGCCGTGCTAGAGCTGGCTGGTCCAGATCCGCGAGCGTCTGTTAGTGAGTGCGTCTGCGATGCAGCCCTTCCCCAACGCTGTGTTTTACGCCTAAAGGTTTCTGTTGATGATGTGACATTGGAGGTTCCTTGGAGAGCCTGACTGCAGAGCGCTGGCCTCGGCAAGGGGACGGTCGGACCTTCTTGCCCAGAGCCCTACGCCTGACAGGTGGGGCTTTCTTCTACTGGGCTAGAGGGTGGTAGCTTCGCTTTGCGGTCGCCCCTCCTTCCCCTTCCGGCTAGGCCACCGCCCTCCGGGGTAGCCTTGCGGGGCGCGCACGGCTAGGCTGAGCGCGCTCCCCGGGCCTCGCCAGCTTCCGGGCGCCGCGCTCTCCCGCAGCTGCCGGGAGAGCAGGTGGGGCGTCGGCAGCCGCCTGCGTTTTGAACAGGGGAGCTGTCAAGTAAGCAGGTCCCGGTGGGCTTGGATTTTTATGCGACTCCACCACTTTGGAGGGAAAAAGGCCACTGTCCCCGAGGAGGTCTTGACAATCTGTCCCTCTCCTAGCTCCATCTTCCCTCCCCTCTCTTCCCGTGCCTTTCCTCCCCTCCTGCACCCCGGGCGGAGACCACCCTCGGTGGTCCGCGAGGCGGAGGCCAGCGTCTGCTTGTTTTGAAATCGCGACTACAGCCTACCTGCCGTGGGGGAGGGGTAAGAGTGGCAGACTGCTTTAGGATGCTGAGCAGGCGTTCTGGGTCTAGCCTATTGTCTTCCCTTCACTCCCCTTCCTTTCCTTCTCTAATCTCCACTCCTGCTCTCCCCCCACCCCCAACCCCACCCCCGCCAAAAAAAAAAGGAGGAAAAGGGAGAGAAAGAAAAAAGCCCCAGCCCACACCCTATCAAATTCTTCAAAAAATGTGTCATTTATCTGTGGCACATGATTATTACCCGTCTGTTTCCTTACACCCACTCTTCCCTCCTCTGGCAGTTTGTCACCTAAAATTCAACGGACTCAAACGAGCTTTATAAATAACAGAAATCAAATCTCAGTTTTTGAAATGGATATTTAGTGTTTTGTGAGTAATCTCAAAGTGGGGGAACAAATGCTTGGAGAGGGTAGACTCCCCTCCTTTCAAATCTAGGGTGCGGGTGCAGCTGGGATACCTGAGATATTTCACTTGGGCAGTGAGAGATGTCCTCCTGAATGGGATTTGAAAATGATGCTTCATTTTAAGGGAAAAATAGTTTTTGGTCAACATTTGAAATGAAAGTGCTTTAAATGAGTAAGACCAGAGAAGGTAACTGAAGTTTCAGACTTGCAAGCCATCCACCCACGAACACAGGAATAATAAATGTTAGAGATTTTTAAAAGGGGGTTAGACCATTTGATATGTTCACTTTATAATATTGTATCTTCATTCCGTAATGTGATCATACATTTCTCAATGCCTGTGGACCAGGATCTTGCCCAAAGCCCCACCCCCAAGAGGGCACAGTGAAGCAAACTTTTCAGTATTAGGATGCACTGGATACCCTTTGGAGCTCCACTGACAATACATCATTCTTTGATGCAAAATCCATAACATTCCCGTAGCAAGCCCTGTGTTCTTTCTTGTCCACCAAATTGCTTAGCCCTGTTAGAAATGTACTTGTCACGTATACACTGCACAACACTGCCTGAAATGACACACCACGTGTAGTTTCTAGGCTTGGGCTGACTTTGCTTTAAATATTAGCATAGTGCTAGAGTGAGCAGGCCTCAGCGGTTCATCAGAGTTTACAGATGACTAAATGTGTTTGTTGGCAGAGAGCTTAGTGTTAAGATTTTCAATAGATCTATAAAGGCTTTGATCAATACATTTATTACCTACCTTGTTCCACAAGGGATTTCAGACAGTTTACAGGAATTCATAAAATATAGCAAGGCAGACTAACTAGGGGTAGGCGGGAAAGAAAAAAAGGGAACGAAGAGGAGAGGCATAAAATGGTATTAAGAATGAGACGAATACAAAAATAGAGGCGTAAGACCCCCTACGCCTTTCATGAGGGGGGAACAAACCCAGCTCTCAGCTTTCTAGGAGCCCGTGGCACATCTGCTTTATTTATTTGTTGACTCATTCACTCACTGGTTCACTCAACAAACATTCAGTGAGAACTTACTCTGTGCCGCATCCTGCGAGACAGACACGTTCTCTGCCCTGACAGCACTTACAGGCGAATGCAAGAAACAGACACTCGTGAAGAAATATCTACAGTGAGTATAGAATTACACATTGTGTTAAGAGCTGTGCAGGAAAAGCACAAACGAAACATCGCCTGTCCAGAACATAAAAACATAAAATATAAACCTCTCACGGGAAGCACAATAATTCTTGACTCGAACAGCAGACAGGAATTTTTTTTTTTTCAAATATGATGCAGTATTTGGAACGATGTCTTCAATCATGTCCTCGTCAGATGCAAGGGTGGGCTGCCTTCATCTATCTGGTTTTTACAGTGTCCCTCTGTGTGAGCTCATGATCTCAGCCACAGGTCTCCCGGATTCCTGAGATTCTGAGGATGTATGTCTTTTGTGGGATCTGTGTCTTCTCTAATGTCAATGATAATCTTAAATAATGAATAATAAAGATGTGTTCTGGATCATCTTGATAGTCACCCCCAAATCAAAGTTTACCCCCAGAGTGGATCTAACCCTCTATTTTCCCTCGTGAGCCAGGGGTGGGCCTGCTGACTCCGGTCCCTGCATGGATGGGGGAGTGGGGATTGAAACAGGGCCATGTGGAGAGACACGTGAGCTCACATAGGCATGGGCTGCCAAACCCAGAACAGCTCCTGGTGATCACTGCTACATTGGCAAGGAACACAGCTCTCCTGCCAGATCTACCTGCATATGGCCCGAGTCTCAGCAATTCATTAGCCGCAGGTGCTGCAGTGAAAACTCAGTGAAGAAGTTGCTGTTGCTGGTTTTAGCGGTCATTGGGTCAGGTCTCTATGCAATGCAGAGTCAGTAACCCTCCAATAAGCGCCTTGTGTCCAAAGCAATGACAGGTAATTTGGTGCAATGGTTAAGTGGAGCCAGACTGCCTGACTTCAGATCCGCTTTTCTACTTAAGCTGTGAGACTTCAGGCCAGTTAGTCAGCCTCTCTGTTCCTCAGTTTCCTCTTGTAGATAAATATGTGGTATTGATTACACAGTGATATTGTGAGGATTAGAGGTGTTACATGTGAAAGGCTTGGAGCATATAGTAAGGTTCACTAATGTTAGAGATCACGACTATTCGTGTTAGTATGAAATGCCACCTCAATTACGTAGGCACTCCAGGATGGTTTTGATAGTGGACTCTCAAACCAGACACGTTTTTAATGTTATTAAAATTGTTTTGCGCAGCATGCTTTATGCATTGTCTGCATTCAGATTGTTGAGGTCAAAATTCAGAAAATGATAACGTGTGGTAACTAGACCCGAGGCAACATCTTTCTATTATTAAACCCCAAATGGTGTTTTAGTTTCAGAAAAACAGTGTTATCAGTTGCGGTGAATTTATTTTATTCATTTGACATTTTCAAGTCTGATAGTTGTATTTATTTGCACCTTTGTTTTGGCATTTTGGCTGTGTAAAAGCTATACAGTGCAAGTGTTTAGAACTGGCCTTTACTAGTGTGATATTTAAGTTCTATTTCAATAGGTGTGACTTAGGTCAACCGTTGGACCCATGAGAAATTTTTTTCTTCAAAAGGGACTTCTATGCAGTTTATGCATTTTGAACTGGGTACAAGGACACACCCAAGATTCCTGGGATAGAATTTTGAATCTCTAGAGAGAAACTGCAGCCCCAGTAATTGACTCCATCCACCTCGAGGGCTGTAGTTTTAGCCTGGAAGAATTTTAAGGCAGTGATACCAAAAACTGCCTCTGTCTTCCACAAGATAAATGACACATGGCAGGTTAGCCAATGTCATGAAGCGAGGTGAGAAGAGAAGTCGGTTCTCTGCGGAGCACAATGTGTAGCTGTGTAGATGGAAATGCATTTATTTATTCCACTGTTAAATCTATTTTAAAATTTTCTTTTTAGCACTTAAAATTATATTTTAAGTGATCTGTCAGAGATGACAAAAAATACATTAGTTCCTTTTGTAATCATGTTTTTGGCAGCTTTCCTTTTTATACATATGTGTCACAGACACAACACATAGGTCACACACACAGAGTTATACTTGAATCTGTGTCACTAGGGTCCTTAGTCGCCCAGGACCGATGGTTTTCCTGGGATGAGGGACATTCAATGCTAAAATCAAGACAGCAAGGCAAGACCGAGATACATTTATTTTAGTTGTAGAGAACAATGGGCCCAGGTTCTTTAAGGACTCTCTGGGAAATATGGTACAGATGGTGCCAACCAACAGCAGCCATCCCATGATTAACAAGGGTCCCCCCTGGGAAGCAGCAAGGGTGTTCTCCCACCCTTGGGGGGAGATGGGTTGTGGTAGGGTGGGGCGGGGGTGGGGGTGTGGGAATGAAGGGGGAGGGCTCTATGAACTCTATCAGCACCTTCCCCCTTGAGTGTCTGGATACCCAGTCTGGACATGTGCTGAGAGAGCCCCCCAGTAAAGTGGGGCTTCAAGCCAGGTCAGTTCTGATCACCCCGACATTTGCAGCTGCAAATAGAGATACATAAGCACATAAATAAATGCCACTTGGCCCAGCAGTAAATATTTCTAATGCATTTGATGTGACACAGGACCCTACCCACAGGCAACCCAGGCAGGACCTAGAAGCCAGGAAGTCTAGGATGTGGTTGCCAGAAAACAGATCTCAGTGTCCACGTCGTGCTGTCTGGAATGACGCCTTAAAGTGGCTGGAGAAACTTACCAGGGCAAGTAGCACATCCTTCTGGCTTCTGTGAGTGGCAGCTCTGAGAACTGTTTGACACCCTCCACCGCATCCCCACACATATACTCTCAGCTGATTGGACCAGCCATGGGACCTGTGAGGACTTGGAATCTCAGGGCGATGTCCATATTAGACCTAACAGGGAGGGGAACAGCTTGAGGAGACTAACCCCTGCCCCACCCCAAACAGAAATGAGGGAGAACTCCCCCAGCCAATTTAGAGAAGAAGCCACTGGCTCCCTTAAGGCGGCCACAGGGAGTCTAGTTCTAGTAGCTTCCGTGAGGCCCCACTAGACTGTGGTCCCTCCATTGCTGAAGTTGCCCTCTATCCTGCCTGGGCTAATTTGCGTGCGTTCCCGTTCCACACAGCCACCCGCCCCTGGTTGGAGCTCTGAATTACTCCAGAGTCTCCGCCTTCTCATCTGACATTGAGCCCAACCTCCCTCCCTCCATCCACAGCAATCCCTCCTAAACAAACATCAGATCTCCTCAGTCCTCTACCCTCAGGATAAAGCCCAAACTCCTCACCTACCTCTACTGCTCACATCATCTTTCTTTACACTCTCCCCCTAGGTAAGCTGAACCACCGTCTTTCTGGATGTACACCCCAAGCCCCACCAGCTCCCACACCTTTCACAGGCTCTTTGCTTCACCTTATACGCCCACCCCCACCTTTTTGTCTGGCAAGTTGGTTGTTGGAGAAAGCCAATGAAGTAGACAGACTGCTAGTAAGCCTAATTAAGATTTTCAAACATTTTACAATACTAGAAGTGATATGTGGAACAAAGTGGAGAAGAGATTTGAAATCATAAGAACACTTTGCATTATTGTAGCCTAACATGCGAAAATCTTGATGAAATGGACAGTTTTTGCAGAAAACATGAACTACCGATATTTATTCCAGAAACCCAATGTCGTGTGCCTGTGTGGGAAGAATTGATGGTGCAGAGATGCCGACCCCTCTCAGATTCTGCCCTGTGTGTGGCAGCCTTCCTGGCCACTAGTAGTGATGCGGATTCGATCCTATTTTTATGTTCCTTTGGTCATTTTCTGTGGGACTTTGAGAGGGGTAGTTAAATGCTTGTGCTGAATTTTGAGTCCGTTTATTGAGGGGAAAGTCGATACATGTGCACTTGAATGTCATTTGGAAATTGTTTTTCTTGAAGAACAAATTAAGTTATTAACCTTTGAAAGGCATGGGGCCTTAATGCAGACAGAACTTCATTTAACAACAGACATGATTCTCCACCCATGTTATTTTATTGAGTATGAATTCCATGATGTTTGCTTTGTTTGCTCAGCGTGGAGCCCGTGTAAGAATCTCTTGACTTTTACTTTGAAAAATCTGTGCCAAAGAGACACCAGAAAAGTGAGGGCGGGTTCCATTCTTTCCTCCTTCACTTGTGTCAGATGGCAGAGCATCCACACTGGTTATTTCAGCATTCCTGTATTTAGAATATATCTCCTTCCCTCTTAGCACCACATTCTCTCAGAACCTTCCAACACCCTCATTTGTGTCCTAAATTAGCTACATCTGTTACCATAGTTATGCAGTATCCAGCTTAACCCATTCCATGCTGTTCCAACAGTACTGTATGTGAGACTTCCTTTCTCGTATTTCATAAAATATTCCATTATTTTTCTTTATCCTTCTCCTGTCCCCACTCTTTATTATTTTAAAGGCAATACACGTGCATAGTTATTAAATCAAATAGAACTGAAGGGCTGCCAACAAAAAGCACCAGTTCCTGCCCCACCCTAAACCCTTTACCCACAGACGAACCACTTTTAGCTGTGTTTTCTACTCTGCTGTAGTTCCCTCCGTATCTCAAAATAATATGCAGATACTACCGCTGTTTTGAATTTATCAGCTTCGATCATCTAATGACTTTCTTCCATGAAAGTCAAGGATGTAGCTCATTTATACCTCACAGCCCTGCTACTCCAGACAACGCATTTATTAAAACCAGATTTTTCATCCCATGGACTGTTGAGTGGAGCATCTAGCTCCCAGCTCTGTAAGGTAAAGGTATTACCACCACCTCTCCTTGCCTGCTTCCTCCTTCCCTCCAGCTGAACACTTACTTTTACGTTATCCAAATTGATAAAATATTCATTCTGTTCCATAGCCATAGTTGGTTTCCATGATTTGTCTATACGGTAATTCTAAAAGCTGAAAACTCTTAAAGTGTTCATTATCTGGCAGGGTTGATATTGTCTGTTGCACCATAAGTAACAGATTAGGATTTCGTATCCTTCTTAGGGGCTCCACTATCTCATCCCTTGGGCCACTAAGTGGAAAATGCTCACGGGGTGGGGGGAGTTCAGATGCATTCTGTTTCGCTGGGGACACCGGCAGCACCACAGCTGTTCTAGTTCACCTTCACAGTGTGAGCAGCTCCTCTGAGAAGCCCCATCCACTCATCAAGCTGATAAATTCAGAACCAGCAGTATGTGCGTACTATTTTGAGATACAGATACAGAGGTAATGACAGCTGGGTGCTTGGCTGTGGATCACTGCATGTGGAGGTAGGAGAGGGAGTGGGAAGGGTCTGCTGCTCCCTAGACAGACCTGCAGTTTGTGCCCCTGTGTTCTATCTCTTTATTTCCTGTCCTCCACCATCCCTCCCCTCTCAGAGGCTGGGACATCTTTAGGGCTCTGCTAGGCTGATAATCCGCCTCCTTGGCTCCAGCATCGTCTGCCTGAAATCCAGGTTGAGGCTTCTAACATTAATCACCAGCCCCTCATCTGCTTTTTGTCCCCCAGAAACTTGTTGTAATCTCTCCTTTGGTAATGAACTACTTTAATGGGTTATTGTGGGATTATAGATTTGTATTCCCTTATGATCGATTTAATGGGGACTAAGGAGAGATGAAACAGAGGGATAGGTGGGTTAGGGCTGCCATCTTGAATCAGAAGCCCAGGGCATTTATTTGCAATCGAGCCCTGCACAGTAGTAATAAGACAAACTGCTGGCATGGCCGTGGTTTAAATGCAAACCCGTGTGAAGTTTGGTTCTCTTTGTTCTGAAAATGCCTTCACCTCGCGGCAGTAACTATCGACTCAAGTCCGAGGTTTTCTCTATCTAGAGAAGTCCGGCAATATTGAAACGTTCTTCCACACCACTCAAAGGTGCTGCACTTTTGGTTTATATACAGTTCTGACCAGTTAGTTGTTTCTCTTCAGAGACTGCAGAGAAGCGGGAGTGGCAAGTGAGAAAAAAGAATGTGGCCAATAGCCTGAAAGAGACTGGGATAAAAATGAGGATTAAAGGAAGATGAAAACCGCTCCTAGGGACCTGGGGCACAGTTACTGCCCAAGTGCCACGCAAGGTCATTGGTCAGAGCTCCCAATACTGGATTTAGACCTAGGAGGTAAGGACCTAACAGAGAAAGTAAGTGAACTAACAGTGTGTCCTCACCGGGAATCGCTGCTGGCTTTCTTTACCTGGGTGACAGGGAGGGATCTGAGGGTGGCCCAGGCTCTTTGTTCAGAAAGTAAATCTGCACAAGAAATTTCATTTGCCTCGATGTTTCCATCTAATTTGGAGAGTATTGCTTCATTCTTCAGCCTTAGCAATCATCATTAAGACTGAAAACAGTTTTGGGATCCTGCTATACATATTTTAGCTCCGTTAAAATCACAGACTGTAAAACTGCTGTCGGCTTTGAAGTCTGTAACTGCTATTTTCAGTTCCGAATTGGGGTCTATCAAGCTCAAGGATGTCAGAGAATTTTTAAATCTCCTTCTATAAGTCTATTATATTTAGGGATGAAATGATATCATATCTAGAATTTGTCTCAAAATCATCTTTTCTATTGGGAGATAAGTAGGGTTAGAGGAGAATTAAGATAAGGCCATAAATGGATAATTATTGAGGTTGGGTATTATCTATCATCTAAACTGGCACTTTTTAGAGTGAAAGGAGGTGCAATTAACAATTACATTGGAGCAAGAGGCACAACCCAGACTCTCTCGGGTGAGCTGCAGTCTATTCTGCAGCTAGGCGATGGCTACTTGGGATTCATTAGTGTGCTCTCTAATTTTGTATACTTTCAAACATTTCCATAATTAAAAAGTGTCTCCTATTTTGTTCTGTTTACTGTTTTGTTAAAATTGGAGCTTTTCATCTTAACTATGATGTTAAACATTACTCAGCTTCAAACCCCAGTGAAAATAGCTAGAGGATGTCATCAAAGGACAAATCTATTAGGTTGATTTATAATAATGGGACGGATAGTTTCTGCAACTGGGACACCCATGAAGCAATGTTAATTAAGTCGACAATGTTGTAAAGCAGATCTATAGCTGTAGTTATGCAAAGAGCCTTGTTGTTATTGCTGTGAATTGGGATCACCAGGATTTTACGGATGGATGGATGCAGCCCAGAAAGATAAGTCAGCTGGGGAGTGAGGAGCAGGTCAGGGAAGCGGGGCTTCTGTTTACACAGCAAGTCCTCAGGGCTGACCTAAACTATCCTGGTGTCTCTCCTCTTTGAAGTTCCCCACTGCCTTTTACCTGCTAAAAATACTCTTTCAGTTAACCAGATTTTGAAGAGAAGGCCTCCATTCCCACACTGTAATTCCCATTGTCTGTCATCTCACAGTTTAGTGATGTTTTTCACTGCCATACTTGTGAGGTGGTGTGGGTGAGGCTCTCAGACAAGGCAGACTTTCAGGATGTCAGTCATTTTGATTCTGCCAATCAGAGGGCTCAGGTGGCTGTGGATTTGGAGTAGGATCCTTTGTGCCCTGTTCGAGGAGGGGTTGGAGATGGATGACTGCCCAGCTCCCAGGTGGCACCTTGGGAGGAGCCTGGGACCACTGGTCAAGGTACTGCATCATATGGGGGCCTTTCAAGGCTAGAATGCAACTGTAGGATCAGAAACCAGGTTTTAAAAAATGACTTATTTTTTTGCTGTCTGTGTTGCTGGTATATGTATTATTGTGTTCCCCCAGTACTATACAGAAGGTCTTTTTTTTTAACAGGCTTGTGCAGAACTACGCAGTGACCACAGCTGGAGCCTGGGTCCTCTGCACAGAGACTCTGGGTGGGCCCAGAAGGTCATTTTTTTTTAATGTTTATTATTATATATCAAACTTTGGTTCCAATCTTTTTTTTTTTAGTATTTTATTTATTTATTTTTAGACAGAGAGGAAGGGAGGAAGAAAGAGAGGAAGAGAAGCATCAATGTGTGGTTGCCTCTCACACACCCCCAACCGGGGACCTAGCCCACAGCCCAGGTCTGTGCCCTGACCAGGAATCAAACCAGTGACCCTTTGGTTCATAGGCCTGCACTCAATCCACTGAGCTACACCAGTCAGGGCCCAGAAGGTCATTTTTAAACGTATTTATTTGCATTTTTTAAGTCAAGCTTATTGAAATATAATATACATAGTAAAACTCACTTTTCTTTGATGTATAGTTCTATGAATTTTGACAACTATATACAGTTGTGTAACCTCTACCACAATCAAGATAGAAAAAGTTCCCTCGTGCCCTTTTGTAGTGAATCTCTCCCGTCCACCCACAAGCCCTGAAAACCACCCATCTGTTTGGGTTTTGCTATTTCTAGAATGTCATATAAATGGGGTCATACAGTATAGCCTTTTGTGTCTGACTTCTTTCACTTTGCATAATATTTTTGAGATTCATCCAAGTTGTTATAATACTAATACTTTTAAAAAATATTTTATTTCTTTATTTTTAGAGAGAGGGGAAGGGAGGGAGAGAAACAACAATGTGTGGTTGCCTCTTGTGCACCCCCTACTGGGGACCTGGCCTGCAACCCAGGCATGTGCCCTGATTGGGCATTGAACCAGCAACCCTTTGGTTCGCTGGCCAGCACTCAATCCACTGAGCCACACCAGCCAGGGTGATATAATAATAATACTTTTGATTGCTGAATAATATTCCTTTGGGTGGCTTTGCCACAATTTGTTCAGCCACGCACATTAAAGGACATTAAAGGACATTAGGGTTAATTCCAGCTTTGACAATTATGAATACGTGCACTGTGTAGATTGGCATGCAGGCTTTTGTGTAAGCACAAGCTTACAATCCTCTGCCCTGTGTGTGCTTGACTTTGGAAGAAACTGCCAAATGGTTTCCAAAATGCCTGTATGCACCACTGTGCATTCCCACCAGCCACGTATGAGAGTTGTAATTGCTCTGCCCATGGCATTACTTGTTTTTTTCTTAATTTTAAGTATTATTATAGGTGTGGGGTATTATCTCATTGTGGTTGTAATTTGCATTTCCCCAGTGACCAATGACACTGAGCATCTTTTCATGTGCTAGAATGTCACAGTATCTCTTCTTTGGTTGTTTCTTATCTTTTAAATGTCAGCAAGGCTCTGCCATGCTAAGGCGAACATGGGAAGCATGTTTTCTTAGGCTCACAGGGGGAGCAAAAGCATAACAGAGGGTGGGGAGGGTGAGCAGAAGGAGGGGGTGGGGGAGAGTGCCCAAGAGGAAGGTGATGCGGGGGGCGGGGGTGGAGTAAAGTCAGATGCTAGCCTATCTGGTCCTTCCCTCCTGCACGGGCTGCTTCTAGAGTTCTCTGGAGGATTCTGTGGTGTGTGTTATGAGAGGCTGCTCCTTAGGGAGGGAGTGAGGGAGGAAGAGAGGAAGACAGCTGTGATATTGATTCCATTATTTTTTAAAATTTACTCTAAGTCCTGGTCTTCATACTTTTAGTTCAGTAATATCTCTTTCAAATAAACTGGCCCAGATAGAAGCCCTGCTATTAATTGTGGGGGGCGGGGGGGGGCAAAAAGAAGGTTACATAAAAGGTGTTTAGGGAAATGTATATTCAAATTTGATTGATGTAGGGACCCGAAGAGATATTTGTATGGCCACGTTAACAGTAGCAGTATTTACAATAGTTAAAATGTGGAAGCTATTCGTGTATTATGTACATACAATGGAATGTTATTCAGTATTAAGAAGGAAGGAAGTTCTGACATATAATACAGCCTGAATGAACCTTGAGGACATGCACTAAGTGAAATAAACCAGTCATAGAAAGACAAATACTGTGTAATTCTACTTATATGAGGCATTCAGAGTAGTCATATTCATAGAGTTATAAAGTAGAATGGTGGTGGCCAGGGGCTGGGGTGGGTGCACATGAAGTTATTGTTTAATGAGTATAGATTCAGTTTTATAAAATGAAAAGAATTATGGCAATGATGGTGGTGGTGTTTGTATAGCATTATGAGTATATGTAACATCACTGAACTGTACACATACAAAAGGCTTAAGAAGGTGTTATGTGTATTTGACAGCAATAAATGTTTTTAAGTGTGTTTGAGGTGTACCAGCAATGATGAGTAGTTTATCACAGTGGAGTCTAAGTTTATAAGGTTTGAGTATGCATTTCAGTCAGTCAGTCGACAAGTGTTTACTGAACACCCTCTCTGAGCAGCTACTGTCCCAGGTGCTGGGGACGCTGAGTTGAGCCAGGAGGTTACGCTCTAGTAGGGAGAGAAAGATGCTAGACGTGCTGACACGCATACAGTGCCAGGCATGAATACTGGTTATGCAAAAGGTAAATTCAGGTAACAGGAGAATGAGTGACCAGAGAATGCTGCTTTAGCCAGTGGCCAAGGGATTCTTCTCTGGGTAAGTGATATAGAGGTGACACAGGGGCGTTACTGGAACTGAGTCAGAAGATGAGGTGGTGCTGGCTGATTTTAGGCATTTTATTACACTATTGGAGATAACATCACTGGCTGAAAGTAGGGATGAGGAAGGTGCGGGGGAGATTTGAGGAGAGATGAGAAGGTGGGAACCTATCCTCCTGAACGGTTTACACCAAGAAAGAGCAAGTTGCCTGGTAATGCAAGAAATCATTTGAAAAGTGTGCAGGGAATTTTCAAATGAGTCCTGTCTGCACAGTTGTGTGCAGGGGTCAGCTGCCCAGATGTGCACCAGGAACAAGGTCCTCTAACACTTAACCAAAGGTGGGGGAGCTGAGAGGTGAAAACAATGGACGGGAGGGGACAAAGGAGTCAAAGGTGTTTTGCAAGGGAATGGTTACTCAGCTGGGCTAGTTCATTTAAGCTAGACAAGGAGGGATGTTTGGGGGTAGGAAGTGGAAAAGTGAATAGGAAGTCCCAGAGGCGTTGGAGATTTTTCCAGAAGAGGCATATCAGAGTAGATGGGCTGGAAGGGGATGATCAAGGAGTAGGATGTGAAATCCAGATGTTGGAAATGGTGATTGTACTGGTGACATCAAGACCCCGGGTACACAACCATGAGATCAGATGACTGAGGCTGGGCTGAAGGGAGGGGTGATGGTACTAGAAGCCCAGGAAATGGGGGGCTGAGTGTTGGGTGAATCATTACATGGGTGTGTATTTGAAGGCAGCAGGAATGGGAAAGGTAGTGATGGGGGGAAGGAAGATGGTACAGTCATCAGTGCACGAGGGGAGTGACTGGGAGAGTGGCAGAGGACAGCCACGAGGGGAGAGGGGTGATGGGAACTGTATCTTGCAACACATGTTCTCCCAAGACAGTGAGGTTTTTGAAGCAGTGGAAATAGGTGGAGGTGGGTATAGGGCACAGGGGGCTATCTACACTGCTGCCAGGCCCTGAGTGTGTGGGGTGTGTGCTGTGAGAGAACAGAGAGCTCAGGGGAGAGCTAGCCTTTAGGTATTTGATATTTGGCTCACAGAAATGGGCTTTATGTAGCAGGATGTAGGGAATGATGCGAAGAATTATGTGATTTGTCAATGACTTTGGTTTCCAAGCTGGAAGAAAGGTAACCAAGGAGGCATTATTGACTTTGGGCTTGTTCAAAACTCACTTAGAGGCAATTAACAGTATGTGGTGTTTGCCGAAGTAGTAGTCTGTGAGAGACCCCCTAGCAGTTCCTATGAATTGTCAGAAGAGAAGGAGAAACTTCCTCTCTCGAGTCATCTTGTGTTTTCATGTCATTAAAAGTTCTGCAACACCCCCAGCCATAAATGTCATGGAGGAGATGAAGGGCTTCTGCCACCATCTTTCTGTGGCTCTGCGATGATCCCCTGGTCCAGATTTGCTCTGCTGATGGTGACCTTTAACATCATAACTGCTTATGGGAATAGTGAGGATTGGTGGAGAAGATGTACTTTCTCATAATTCATGGCTCATGCATTAGAACAGGACATTTGTGGACAAATGAAGCATGTGATGAGAAAGTGTGGGGTTTCTCAAATGCATGGCCAAAAATCTCAAAAAAAGCACCCCGTACTACCTGGCAGTCCTGGGGTGTTTACTTTCCCACTCTCCAAAATAACTAATTCAGTCCTCCTTTCTTTAAATCTTCTTCTCTGCCCACCCCCACCCACTTTGCTGCATTCCTCGGACTTCACTGAGAAACAGCAGCAAGGAGCTGAGTGGCCCTTCTTCTATCAGGGGCCATCCTTTGGGCCCCAGGCCCCCTTCCTCCTCATCTTCTCAAAACACCACTCCAGCAATCAGTTTTTCTATTTTTTTGCATTGCCCATCCCCCCTCTCTCCCCCTATTTCTTTTTCTCTTTCCCTTTGTCTCTTTCTCTCCCACCCCTTTCAACCACAACATTCCCATTGGCATTCAGGCATGCTCCAGTGTCTCCTACCTAAGCAACTCAGATGTGACCCCATTTTTCTATGCCCTCTGAAAAACTGCTTACAAGAGTTGCCTTTGCCCACTGACTGTCTCACTTCCTCTTCTCCACTGTCTATACTTGGTCTTCTGTCCTCTCTTTGCTATTGAGAATACTCTTGCCAAGGTCATTGATGACCTCTATGTTGTCAAATGATGGCCTCTTTTCTGTTCTTACCTTACTTAACCCATCGGCAGCATTTAACACAGTAGACCACTTCTTGAGACGTTCTATTACCTGGCTTCTGGGACCCTTTATTATGCTTGTTTTTCCTTTACTTCACTGGATATTCCTCCTCATCCTCTGTGGGTTCCCTTGTCCACACCTCTAAGTGTGGGAGAACCCCATGACTCTGCCCTGGGCCACCCAGTATTCCTTACCTACTCTCCCAAGGGGAGCTCATCCAGGCCTTAGCTTTAACTTCATTTATATGCTGTGGAGCATAAAGGCTCTCTCTCCCCAGAACTCTAGCTTAGTGCTTCTCAAACTTTAATGTGCATACAGATCATCTGGGGACCTTGCTAAAATGCAGATTCTGATTCCATTGGTCTGGGGTGGGGTCTAAGATTCTGCATTTCCAACAAGCTCCTAGGAGATGCTGCTGGTGCTGCTGGTCTTGGGATCTTACTCTGAGTAGTGTGGAGTGCTGAGGCTGGAGACTTGGGTACCTAACTGTCCCCTGGACATTTCCACATGGATGTCTCACAAGCATCTCTGGCCAAACCTAGCACGATCCTATTAGAGTTCCCGACTTCTTTGGCAAACCCACTGTTTTCTGCATCACATCATCCTCGCAGTTGCTCACACCAAAAATCTTGGGATTGTCCTTGGTTTATCTCTTTCCTTTCCTACCCAATCCATCAGCAAGTTCTATTGGCTCGGTTCTCCCAAATATATCCCAAACCTTTCTACTTGGCTCCATAAGGACTGCAGTAGCCGACATTTACTGAGCACTTCCTAGATGTCAGACTGTGTTAACGATCGCTGTAGATTGAATGTTCGTGTCCCCCGAAATTCATATGTAGAAGCCTATCCCCATTCTGATGGTGTTTGGAATTAGCGCCCATCTCAGAGACCTCAGAGAGCCCCCTTGCCTCTTCCCCACGGGAGGGCACAGGAAGAGGAAGGCTGTCTGTGGAGCGGGCCCTCACCAGACCCTGAATCTGTCAGCTCCTCGATCTCAGGTTTTCAGCTCTCAGAACTGTGGGAAAGGAGTTTCTGTTGCTTCAAAGCCAGGAAAGGCCTTTTGTTACAGAAGCCTGAGCTGGTTAGGACAATAATGTACACCTGTATATTTCTGTATGTAAAGTCTAAATACAACAACCCTATAAAATAGATGTTATTAATTTAATCCTTGGATTAGAAAAGTGGGCACATAATAGGCAATAAATAAAGCTTTGTGGATTGGGTAAACCAACAAACTTTATATCTTATAACCTTGTGTAGTTTATATCTTTAAAAAATTCAGTTCATTCTTTTAGTTTACTTTTCTCCTTTGTTTTAAATATAACAGTCAATAGTGCTGTTGATGTACACAGAGAATTAGGGAGACAGTGTCTTATTTTAGGTTTCTTTGTCCTTGCTCAGCACAGATCACTTGCGAATGTCCACAGGGTGTGCACGTTACAGAATTTATAGTCTCTTTGGCTTCCTCAAACCACCTTTGACAAGAGTTATAAGCATTTAAAACACTATAATTATTTATGTCTGATAATTACCATATTGTGACATTCCTTATAAACACACTGTGTCTAGTGTGTCCTTGCAGAAAGCAGGGATGCTTTTATGTCTCATCACATCACTGCATTTTCTGTAACCTGGAGGGTATATTGAGGTAATGACATTTAAGCTCCAAGATATATTCCTTTCCTAAGCTTCCCTCATGTATGGCAGTTTCAAGAATATTGCGCTCTATGTTGGACAGGCTGGGCACCACACTTACAAAGTATGATGAATAGTGCTCGGGGTTCAGGAAACAGCCACCTCTTCGGGCAGGGAGGAGGGCGCTTGTTCATACGAGGATGTCTGACAGACCTTGGGTTGTTTGGGCCGGAGGAGGCAGGTTAAGCCACTGGTTCACTACATTGTTTAAAGGAAATGTTCAGTGACCTTGATTATAAAATAAAGGCATCTTTTGTAAGGTGAATAATTGACTTAGCTTTCTAAGTGTGAGTTTCTCTTAAGAGTGGGAAGAGGAGACACACATTCATTATTGTCCTGATTTCCATTATAGCCTTCTCTTTAGAATCGGTAGTCTCTTCTAGAACTTTCAGTATGCCAAGGCGAACATGACAGCAGACACAACACTGCATCCCTTTCTCTAGTTCAGTTCAAAGGAATATCCTAGGAGGTGAAAGTCTTACATGTAAATGAACTCACAAAGGCTCAAAAGGAGCCCTACACATTAGCAAGGGCCTCTCTGTCTTTATGTTTCTGAGTAACGTGTGTCAGATGTCACATACAGGAAACATTCCCACTGGAATCCCAGCAGGTCAGAGTGGAAGGGACCATGGAGATCTTCCAGGCCAGCCTCCGAGTGGCCGAGGTCAGACAGACGAAGCTCAGAGAAGACAAAGCTCCAACCCAAGGTGGGCAGGCACATAATTACTGGCAAACCCGTCGTTCCTGAAAAGCTGCTCTTCAGGGCATTTCTTTCTAAATGTCAAATTCTTCATTTTTTAATGTCAGAGTTTTCAAGATGTCATTCAATTTCAAGGAAAAGAGACAGGAGACTGTAAGCTCGTCACAAGAATCTAAACTATAATGGGGGAGCTGTTGTGGGTCAGAGGTAGGCTCTCCAGGCAGCCAGGCGTCCACACTGACCCTTAATTTTCATCCCTAGATACAGCGGGACAATGACAATGTAACTCTGTTACAATTTTACAAAGTATAGTAGTTTCCTAGGGCTGCCTTAACAAAATACTACAGGTAGAAATTTATGGAAATACAAGTTTATTCTCCCATGGTTCTGGAGGCAAGATGTCTGAAGTCAAGTGTCGGCAGGGCCGTGCTCACTCTGGAGGCTCTAGGAAAGGGCCCTTCCCTGCCTTACCGCAGCTACCAGCCATCCTTGGTATTTTTTGGATTACAGCTGCGCCACTCCAGGCTCTGCCTCCATTGTCACACGGCCTTCTCCCCCATGTCTGTGTGTCCTCTGTGCCTCCCCCTGTCCAAATCTCCTTCTCCTTATAAGGATGACCATCACTGGGTTTAGGGACCACAGCAATCCACTAGGACTTCATCTTAACTTTTTGCAAAAACTCTATTTCTAAATAAGGTCACAATTACAGGTTCCAGCTGGACGTGAATTTTTGGGAGACACTATTCAGCACAGTATGAAAAGTTATAATGATTTTATGCTTTAACTTTTGCCAAGAATATATAGTTGTACATGCTAGAAAGGCACGTTGTTTCTTAGATCCAGGTTTGTTGGGGGGAGGGGTTGGGGGAGAGAGAGAGAGCGAGCTTCTTGAAGTATATCTGGCAGAACGCCATTCTAAAGAAATGTAACATGAAATAAAAGTATCAATGGTCAAGAGAATTTGGGAGACACTGTATCTACCCTCCTCTCCAAGCATCATCAAGCATCTAGAACATAAAAGGTGGGGAAAGGTCCTGTCACAAGGACCTGTGTCTATCCCACCAATTCCCAAGTTTATTGGACAGGGAACTCTTGCTTCGCTAACACTCTGTGTTGATTGATGATTGCCTCAGGTTCAGGAAACAGAAGCTCAGTCGTAGTAGTGTAGTCCCTCACCTAGAAAGTCCGGAGGTCGGCAGTTTGGGGTTAACACAGCCGCTCACGGTGGCACCAACGTGCCAGGCTCCTTCTGTCTCTCTGCTCTGCCATGCCTAGCAGGTCATGATCTTTGTTTTAAAGACCAGCTACTTCATTTCCAATCTCCCAACTACCTTCTAGAAAGAAAGAAGGAGGAGGAGGTGGTGAGAGAGAAGGGATAGCATTGCTATCAGGAAATTAGACTTCCCCAGGAATCTCCAAAAGATTTCTGCTCACATATTGCTGACCAGGACTATATTAAATGGTTTCTTCCCACTTCAGGGAAGGCTGGGAAATGCAGGGCTGTTGTTGCTGCTGCTGTTGCTGCTGCTGCTGTTGTTGTTGGTAGTGTTGTTGTTATTAGTGTTGGTGGTGGTGGTATTGGTGTCGTTGTTGGTGGTATTGGTGTTGGTGGTGTGTTGTTGTTGTTGTTGGTAATGTGGGTGTTGTTGTTGTTGTTGTTGGTGGTGGTGGTGGTGGTGGTAGTGGTGGGCACATTGTACTTTGGACAAAATTGAGGTTCTGTTAGGAAGGAAGAAGGGAAGGTGAATATTGCCTAGGTTGCTGGCAGTGACTGCAGTACATGTAATTTCCCAAAGCATTAGTGACCAGAAGATTGCCCTTGTTAAAAATGTGTCCCTGTTGTCCTTCACAAGAGTGCTTTCTATAGAATTGCAGGTTTTAGCATCAGCCTCCAAGTTTAATCCTGCCAGACACTTTAGCTCAGTACAACACAAGCAGTTTGAGTGTCCGCACTTGCATGGCACCATGCTACACTAAGTGCCTTTTAAAATTATTTAATGGCTTAATGTGTGTTTGCGCTCCTAAGCTAATTTCATTTTCTTTAATGTGATCTAATGGAATTTGGAGCTTCCCTCTCTACAACACCAGTTCCTTAAATATGGAGTTACCATGTTTAAAGCAATGTACTCAATGCATTGTAGAAGCATACCTGTTTCTTCTGGCCACCGTTTAAAGCAATAAAAAGTCAGAGGCTCCCTGCTTCTCAAAGACAGTGGATGCTCCCAGTGGCTCAGGAGACCTTGTTGGTGGCAGGGGTCTTCGATGATTACTGCTGTGGTCACACATCTAATCACCAGGGGAGCCAAAACACATACTTCCATTCCCAGGTAGGACCTGCATTGAGGAGCCTATTGTAGGAGAAGGAGCCAAAAAGGCCTCCTTCTCCCTTTGGTTCTCCCTCTTTTACTTTGTCTGGTCAGGAAGGCTAGTTAGTGCAGCATAATACTAGCTTAGTCTGGCCTTATAGCAGGCAACAATGTCAAAGATGCAGAGAAGTACGACGGATTCCAGAAAAGGTTTCCTTTTGATCTCTGCTTGAGTATGTGATGTTTTCAATCTTACCTCCAGAGATAGGTGAGGAGAGGGAAAGGACCCAAATGATAAAGCCATGAGGTCATCAAACCTGAGACCTGAGAACAGGAATGTTCTTCCCAAGTGAGGACCTAGTGGCCTGGGTGGTGGGGGGGGTGGGAGTGGGGGAACAATCAGCACAATTTGAGAATAGACTGTGCCATTCTCCATTCTCAGCTATGAACATAGGCTCTTTCCTTAGTTCTGGGTGAAGGTAACCCATCTAGGATGCCAACACACTTGTTATTCCTATCAGCAAAACATGTAAAGATTTTCTGAAAACTGTTAACATTTTATGCATTATAAGTTTCCAGGGAAGCATATGTCATGCTGGCCTTACACCCAAAGGGAGCAGATGAAAGGAGCAAATGTCCTTGTACATTTTGATAGCTGACCTTCTGTACAAACCAAAATTGAATTTCAAATTGTAATCCTCTTCAGCGCAAAGGAAATGACCTGTTTATCACTGAGTAATATTTCAAAAAGGCCAGTAGGAAAATTTTAAGAGGTTCCCAACCCACTGACTAATACTCTCCCTGTTTCTTGCTCTTCCTCTTCTCCTTCTGGCACCCCTATGATTCAGATGTTGGAATGTGTAAAGTTGTCTCAGAGATTCCTACGTCAATCCTCATTTTTTGAATTCTTGTTTCTTCATTCTGTTCTGGTTGAATGTTTATTTCTTCTTTTTCCAAATTGTTGATTTGAGTCTCAATTTTCTTCCCTTCACTGTTGGTTCCCTGTATTTTTTTTTTTCATTTTGTGTAGCCTTCACTTCTTCCTTTATTCTGTGGCCATACTCAATCATTTCTGTGAGCATCCTGATTATCAGTGTTTTGAACTCTGCATCTGATAGATTGGCTATAATCCTTGTCGCTTAGTTCTTTTTCTGGAGTTTTGACCTGTTCTTTCATTTGGGCCATATTTCTCTGTCTGGGCATACCTGTTATGTTGTAAGGGGCAGAGCCCTAGGTATTCACCAGGGCAGAGCAACACATATCACTACATTGTGACACCATATGAAAGAAATAGACATATAAGTCAAGGAAGCTTAGAGAGTCCCAAACAAGTTGGACCCAAGGAAGCACACACCCAAGGCACATCATAATTATATTACCCAAGATGAAAGATAAGGAGAGGATCTTAAAAGCAGCAAGAGAAAAGGAGACAGTTACCTACAAAGAAGGTCCAATAAGACTGTCAGCTGATTTCTCAAAAGAAATCTTGTAGGCAAGAAAAGGCTGGCAAGGAGTATTCAAAGTCATGAAAAGCAAGGACCTACATCCAAGATTACTCTATCCAGCAAAGCTATCATTTAGAATGGAAGGGCAGATAGAGTGCTTCCAGATAAGGTCAAGTTAAAGGAGTTCATCATCACCAAGCCCTTATTATATGAAATGTTAAAACGACTTATCTAAGAAAAAGAAGATCAAAAGTACGAACAGTAAAATGACAACAAACTCACAACTATCAACAACTGAACCTAAAAAAATAAAAACAAAAACTAAGCAAACAACTAAAAGAGGAAAGGAATCACAGAAATAGAGATTACATGGAGGCTTACCAGCAGGGCCTGAGAGGGAGAAGAATGGGAAAAAGGTACAGGGAATAAGAAACATAAATTGTAGGTACAAAATAGGGGAGGTTAAGAATAGTATAGGAAATGTAGAAGCCAAAGAATTTATATGTATGACCCATGGACATGAACTAAGTGGGGGGATGCTGGTGGGAGTAGGGGTACTGGGCAGAGGGGGATAAAGGGGAGAAAAAAATGGGACAACTGTAATAACATAATCAATAAAATATGCTTTAAAAAAAAGAAATACTGTCCCTGGAATACAAAATGTATGTAGAAAGTATAAGGAAAAGAGTAATGTAGCAAAGGAAAAGATGGGCTTCTCTTGCCCAGGTGACGTGCTGTGGCAGGATGGGAGAGCACGTGGCCTGATGGGAGAGCTTGTGCCAGAGAGTTGTGGATTGTAACCTCCAGAATCTGCCTCCTTGTTTGAATCCTTTGTTGGACTCTTAGGTCCTAGAGTGCAGGGACCATTTGCTAAATCTTTGCTGTCTCTAAGCACATAGCCCAGTGCCCCATTTGGTCTTTAATGTTATGAGATGAGTAAAGACATCACAACAGCAATGATGCCCAAGTAAATCCATCCTGAAACACTTATCTCATCAAAAACATCTGGCTCAAATGCTAATCCCACAGCCCCAGGACGTGCTCAATGATATGAAGCCCAGCCTGGGGACAGTTGCTGTCTTGCAGGTGATAGTGAATGAGACCTGGAACTCTGGGATTACAGGGAAACCCCAAAAGCCAGGGGGGTTCAATGAATATCCTGGGGCTACAGCTAACAAACTGCCAAATAAATACTTGACCCCAGGCATTTTGACTCCCAAGCCAGGGGTTTCCTAGCTCTCCCCAATCTGGGAGATGGCATAGTCAGACTGACTGAATTAGAATCCTGATAGTCCCCACCTACTAGCAATCTGAGCGTGGTCACATCTCTTTGTCTCTCTTGCTCAGTTTCCTCATCCTAGTGGTACCTACCTCATGAGGGTTAGGGTGAGGATTAGAGATGAGTGCATGGAGTGAGTGCCTGACCCCATGGGTTCTTCCTTAAGTGTTAGCAGCGGCCAACTCTATTACTAGGATGCTTTTCACATTTGCATCTTCTTTAAGGCCCCAGAATGAAAAGGAAGCTGAGCCCTGTGCTCGGTCCTGAAATTGACAAGACACACCCGGAGAGACTTCCTGCGATGAATAATTCCACTGCCCACCAATGAGTGCCCTGAGGGCTCAGAGGACAGGCCTATTAATTCAGCTTGAGAGATCAGAGGAAACGTCACAAAGGGGGTGACATTTGAGCAGGGCTTAACAAAGCAACTTGGAAGACTCCTGCTTGATTTGATTCCTTCCTGGAAGAATCCTTTTAAGCACAAAAGCTTTTTTTTTTTAATATATATTTTATCAGGTGCTACTTTATAAGCGGCCATCACAGTTGCAGGCTCACTGGCTCCTTATTATTTGACTTCTGTCAAGGAGATACTTATTATTTACAACGTTTCCCCACTTTACATAACCTGCAGGTTTTTGAAAATTTTGTTTCATGGTGAATTAGATGAAAATAGTCCTTGTTTTGGCAGTAATCTACATGGAGAGATATTTTTGTAATAAATACAATCAAATTGTTTCTCTAACTATCAGCTGCAGGGGCTGGACTCAATTTATCTCCTCTCTGCAGGGTCTTTTGTTGTCCTTGGATACTCACCTCACATATGTCCCTGAGAATATGCAGCTGATTAATCATAAAAATGATGACATTCCTTGGAGTAATTGGACGTTATAGAAGAGCATCTGCTGTGCTTTCTCAAGGGGGGAGGGGGCAGGCAATCTTCCAGCCGGCACAGACAGCTGCTCCCCCTGGGGGAATGTGTTCTGAGGCCGTGATCTGGCTGTGGAGGGGATCTGGCCGCCAGTACATGGCATTTCCCTGCTTTGTGCTGGGACACTGGAAGTCCATGTTAACCTCGGAGATGCAGCCTGTGCCCCAGGAGGAGACCGGCTCCTTTTGTCTAAGTACCATTTCCACACACCTAAAGCCTCCCCACAGTGTGAACTTGCTCCGTCTTTGGTTCTGTATTTTGAGCCATTGTCTGGAAGACGGATGTGGGCATAAGAATCAAAACCAAACCCAAACCTATAGCAAGGATAAGGTTGAATAATTCACCTTGAAATCTTAGGCCTATTTCCTCAGTTCCATTAATGGATCCAAAGCTTGATAGAAGAGGACCAGAGGGCACTTTTAAGTCACCACCAAGTTCTACTTCATTTTTTGTCTCCTAAACATCCTCAAACCCATGCACTTTCTCCATCTCCCTCATGCCCTGAGTTGAAGCTCCATCACCCGCACCTGCATATCTGTACTGGCCTCTAACCCACACCCACTTGTGCCCCAGCCCCTGCTCTGTTGTTCAAGCTGCAGCCGATGTGGGCTTTCAATATGCAAAGTGGACCTTACTATCCTCCTTTTAAAAACTGATTATTGCTTCCTGTTATTCTTGGAAAAAAGGCAAAAATCCTGTCTCCTTGAATCTCACAGCACTTGCTTCCTTGCCCCTCAGCTTCAGCCACACTGGATTCTTTCTGCTCCTTACAGCCACCAAGTGCTTTCCAGCCTCAGGGGCCTAGCACTAGCTATATTTGTGTATGAATGTATGCATATATTTGCATGCATAATACACATATACATAATGTACCTCTAACACACATACACACACACACACACACGTAAGTGTGTATGAACGGTTAGAGGGTAAAGGGCAGACGTGACGCAGCCCAGTTGCTCCCGAACACTTCAGTATGTGTTTCATGAAAACAAAGCCATTCCCTACATGACCAGATACAATGATCATGACCGGGCAGTTAAATTTGGTACGATCCAATTATCTAATGCATTTTATTGAAATTTTGCCAGTTGTTCCACTAATAGTCTCTAACGCCAAACAAAACGATCTGTTTTCTGCTCCAGTTTACTTTATCCAGGATCGTGTCTCTTTGGGTTCCTTCAGTCTGAAACAACTATTCCTCAGTCTTTCTGTATCTTTCGTGACCTTGGCATTTTTCAAGGGTCCAGGCCAGTTGTTTTGCTGCATGTTCTTCAGTTTGGAGTTGTCGGGTGAGTTCTCAGGAAGAAGGTCAGATTATGCATTCTTGGCGGGAACACAGAGAGGCGACGCCGTGTTCTCCCCCAGGTGTCCTCTCAGGTGACGCACAGAGACGTGACTAGGTTAAGGTGGTGTCTGTGAAGTCACTGTTTATGTCCTGTAATTACTAAGTGTCTTGTGGGGACACGCTCTGAGGCTGTTTAACACCCTATTTCTCCTTCTAGTTAGCCCAGTAGCTTTAGTGTCCAGTGATGTTTCTTGCTTGAAATAATTATTGCTATGTCAATTGCCAAATAGTTGTGTTTATACATCAACCTCTTTTTTATTTATTGGGTTAGAGTCTATTTTTCTATTTTTAAAATATTTTTATTGTAGTAAAATACACATAACGTACCATATTAACTGTATTTGAGTGTCCAGTATGGGGGTTGCCTTCTTTCAATTCTCTTTATAGCTTTTACGACTCTGAATTTAGAAAGTATACCATTCATTATCCATCAAGGATGTGAACCCCATGAAAGCAGGATCCCTGCCTGTCCTGTTCGCTGCTCTATCTCCCCTGGTGCCCAGGCAATCTCACACATAGAAGTCTCTCATGTTAGTAAATGTTTGATTAGTGAGTAAGTGGCTGAATGGTGCCTAGGACCCACTGCTGCTTGGCTCCGATGTGTCACCCCATGGCCTCTCTAGGCCCCTCAGCTCTGCTCTGGCCACGCTGGCCTTCCTATGAGTCCTCTTGCTCGCATGCTCTGGTGTACCACGGGACCTTTGTGCACGCTAGTGCCTAGCCTGGGATGCTTCCTCGTTCCTGCCCCATTGTTGTAACTTACTCTTCCCTACAATGTCAGCTCAATGCCACTTCCTCAGGAAAGGCTGTGTCTGACCTGCTTTACCAAGAGGCCAAATTCTCCTGCTACAGGCATGCGCTGTTTTATTGTGCTTTGCTTTACTGCATTTCACAGATGCTGTACTCTTTTACAAACCGAAGGCATGACTCGCCATCAGCAAAAAGATTACAACTCACTTTATTGTGACACCTGCTTTATTGCAGCAGTCCGGAACTGAACCCACAGTACCTTCGAGGCCTGCTGGTGTAGGTGCTCCTGGCACAACTGTGTCCCCACTTCGGGGCAGTGCTCACAGGTGCAGGTACGACAGTTTCCGTGATTACTGGTCAATGCCTGTTTCCTACACCAAACTGTAACTTCCACGCTTGCTGGGATGTTGCCTCCTTTTGCTCACCATTCTACTTCCTACACCGCGTTTGCTGAATGCTTTTCTTCTCTGTTGAACCACTGGCTGCATCTAACAACACCGTTCATTTCTTTTCTCCAAGTGCTCATTTGGATGAAGCTGATTCAATGAGCAACTCAGCAATTTAAATCTTCAGTGTACGGTAGACATTTATTCTCAGTATGCTTTTAGTTCTACAAAATGTTTAACGATGTTATTAAGTTTTTCTTTAGTCTTTACTTCTCTCAGATTTTACTCAGAGTTTTTATATAGTCAAATGCATTTTGTTTGGAATATTAAGTCCAAGTGAACTTTATTTTCAATGTTGAATGATTTGTAAGCAGGTAATATTGTGACCCTAAATTTCCAAATCAAGCTCATTTTGGTTTTATTAAAAATATCAACATGCTGTGCAAGCCAGGTGTTCATTTCAGAGCTGTTTAGCTATGTTTCTTATCAGAAAAACAAACTCTAATTTCTTGTTTCATTTGAAATATTTATACTAGCCCCTTGCTTTGGAACAACGGATAAACTTTGTAATGAAAACAAACATTCTGGAATTTGCTCCCCAAAGTATTACCGGTGCTTCCGAGAAGGGAGCATTTAAAGACAATGTCTTTCCCTGGCCAGGTAGCCCAGTTGGTTGGAGTTCCATCCCCATGGGCCAGGGCTTCAGGTCTGATCCCCGGTCAGAGCACATACAAGAGTCCACCAATGAATGTGTGAATGAGGGGAACAAGAAGTTGATGTTGTCTCTCTCTTTGTCTCTCTCTCTCTCTCAAATCAATAATAATTTTTTAAAAAAGATGATGTCTTAGTTTGCTTGACAAATTAAAACCTTGGTTTGCAAGGTGTGGTGCCCTTCCTATAGCTGGTGCCTGTCTTTGCCGTGCACAGGGAGACTGTAAATGAACTGGAGCCGTGACTTCTGGGAGGCCTCTGCTCCTGGGTTTTAAAAATCAGTTAATTTAAAAATAAGACCAACACGTCTTTCAGAGTTATACAAGGTTATTTGTAAATCAAATATTGAGATTTTACACATTTATCAAGAAGAAAAACATACAACAGCATTTTTTTTTTTTGCTCCTTTTACATGTCCATTGAATTTTGGGGGGAACCTGTCCGATGTCTTCCTTACTCAGAGGCTTAGGCTGATGGAGTTGCCACCAAGTAGAAATTGCCAGTGGCTGCAGCTGGAGGATGGGCTCTCAAATGCCTTTTCCCAGATGAACTCCTGCTCATGTTTCACTGATCACAAAAAAATACACGGCGAGGCTGAACTGGAAGATGGCGGGAAATTATCATCCTATTCTATCCGCAAGAGTAGACAGGAAGCAGATACGGGTGGACAATGGCGTCCGCCAGACTTAAGAGCTTGCCTCCCAGAGGAGCTGCCCTCCTATTAACACACTTGCCCTCACTAAACACTGTCCTGTCTCCTTTATTCTCCCAAAGCACCACCAGCACAAGGCTCTTCTGCATGTCAGACTTTTAATCAAAACATTAGGCCAACAGAAGGTATTTATAGTATAGTGCCAGAGACAACTTTTAAGTTCAATGTCAGGCATCAGTGATTCTCAAAATGGATTGGCCAGTCTCCATCACTGGGAACTCCTCACTGGCCATTCTTTTGGCCTTTATTCTTTGTTGCTCTTGCCCTAGTGTGACCTGCACCCCGGTCCCCGCATCTCCCATCTCTCCCTGTGGCTGTGGATGCACCATTTTTGATCATTTGTAACTTTCTTTGCGGGGCGGTTTATCCCTTGCTTCACCGTCTTCTTCCACATTGAGGCTGGTGAGGACTGGCAAATAAAGAAAAACACATTTCATTTCTTCTCTTCACAGTGTTTCTGACACAAATCTACGCGTTATTTTCCACACCGACCAATTCTCTAACACCAGATACCAGTTGGACATCCTATAGTTCAGTTCAATTCTGATATTATCTACCTGGGGTTCTCATCATATTCTGTAAGTTGAGGGCTCAGACCCATCAGACTGCCCCCACCTCAGACACCATTTGCAAGTCTGGGCTTCCCACACTTCTGACTGCCTGGCTATAAATTGGAGTTCCCACAATCCCTTCCTTGAGTTCAATAATTTGCTAGAACAGCTCATAGAACTCGGGAATCACTTACTTATCTCCATCGATTTATTATATAATAAATAATGTGATAAAAAAATACCAACAGCCAGATGAAAAGGTACATAGAGTGAGGTCCAGAAGAGTCTCAAGCACAGGGACCTCTGTCCCCGTGGACTTGGGGTATGATACCCTCCCAAAACCAACCTGGAAACTCTCCAAACCCTGCACCTTAGGGGTTTTTATGGAGAATTCATCAGGTAGGGCATGATCAATTAACTCAATCTCCAGCTCTTCTGCCCTCTCTAGAAGATGGGGGTGGGGCAGAAAGTTCTAAGCATCTAAGTATAGCTGGTCTTTCTGGTGACCAGCCCCCATCCAGGATCCCAAGAGTTACCTCATCAGAACAAAAAACACTCCTATAACTCAGGAAACTCCAAGAGATCCAGGAACTCTGTGTAAGATGCTCCTATCACCCCCATCACTCAGGAAATTACAAGGGTTTTAGGAGCTCTGTGTCGGGAGCCTGGGTCAAAGACCAAATATTAGACAAAAGACATTCTTAGAACCCCTGTTACTCAGGCAGTTACAAGGATATTAGGAGCTCTGTGTCAGGAACTGGGGACAGGAACTAGTATACATATTTCTTTTTATTTCATGGTTAGTGGCGCAGGAACTCACACTTCATTTTTAAGAGGCCTATTAACAAATTTCTTAGACCCAAAAACAACCAAAAAACCCACCATCTCCCTCAGGATAAATGATGCTTTTCTTAGAATGAAGAAATGTTTTGCTGAAGTGTTTGTTTTAATTGGCATTTTACTCTGCAGATGCTTGCAGTGAAACTGCTTTCTATAATGTAAATGTGTAATATGCGTCTTGCCACCCAAATCTATTGGATTTCTGAATTTGTAATGTGAGAACGCAGATAGCCAGGGTTACCTTCCAGTCTAATTAATCAATCTATTTAGGTTCTTTATGTCCTTCTTCATTTTTTTAACCTCTTTAATTTGTATGTATTGAGAAGCAAGTTAATGTCATCTGTTATTATTGGGATCCTGTTATTTTCACACCAATTTTCAATAGTTTTTGCTTTATATATATAGTCCAATACTATGTTATTTTTGCTCAATATGATATTTTCTTTGTGGTAATTACTCTTTTCAAATATAAAAATAATCGAATCACCCAGAGGTTTTTATCTTGAATTTTATGGTTTTGATATAAACACTGCAACCCCACAGTTTGTTTGCCTTTATTTTCTCCTGGTGCATAGTTATCCAGCGAATTATTTTCATCATGCTGTGTGACTTCATCCCAGATATATCTTTCTGTAAGTAGCCCAGAGGTGGATTTGGTCTGACTCCCAGCTCCACCCTGTCACAGCCGCTCAGTTGTGCCTTCCCCTCCCTGGCTGCAACAGGGCACTGGAATCCGTGTCTGTCCCTGGCCCTGTTGTGTGACTGTCGCTGTGATCCTGGTGCGGACGCAGCATGAGAGATGCTCGCAGGGGCCATGCGTGTGTGAAGTGGAGCAGCTTCCACGCCGTGCTGGGAAGGTTGCTAGATTTCCTGGAGCCAGGAGACAAGCAGAAGGGAGCTATAAGGCCTCTCTTTCCCGCCGATGAATGCTGAATAACATCAAGTGCTGTTCGATGTGTCAGAGAACACTATTTGTGCCTCTCCTTTCAACCTCCTAAGTCCCGTGATGAGTGGATGTTTATTCATCATCCCGGCTCTGGGCTAGTTGTCAGCCGTCATTCCTGGAGCGCTCATCAGTTGCGATCTAACCGTGTGCGGGGCTGACTTTGGTTCTTGGTGAAAAGTTGGAGGAGGGTTATAAATCATCGGCCAGACTCTATCCTAAACTAGAATTTCTTACAATATTTGTAATCATGTAAAAAAATTTTGGTCATCCCTTACTGGATTTGGTTTTCATTTATAAATCAGTCTTCCAGGTAGTATTTATGTTTTTTTTAAAAAATAAACTAGCCACAGAGACAACAAGAGGCCTCATGGTACACGGGGTTGTGGAATCAGACGAACCCAGGTCCAGCATTCGGTTCTGCCTTTATTAGCTGTGTGTTCCCCAGCAAATTACTTAAACTCTCTGGGCCTCAGTTTCCTTCTCTGTAAAATGGGGATAATAATTTTCACTCCCAGGAATAGAAGCAAAGAGGCATCTGCAGCGTGTTTGCCAGACTTGCTCCCTTTTGGTCTCACGTGGCTATGAGAAGCTGAATCACAGTCTGAAGAATTGCCAGAGAGATGGAATCAGAGGAGGGGAACTTGATGAATTGAATGTTTCAAAACAGTATCCAACCTGAAGTACCCTTTTTATAATAAGTGTGGTCTTACTCTCCCCTAAATTGTGCTTTAATGAGCATCCTGGGTGGACTAATGATTCTGCCTCCCTCCAAGCTGATATTATTTAAGTATCCACTCAACTTTTTTTTTTTTTAAGGCAGGAGTGGGAAGAAATAGATTGTCTTTGTGTCCAAAATAAAGAAAACATTAATAAGGCTTTCTGAGCTAGACAGCTTCCTGAAAGGCTTGGGAAGTTCTAGCAGTTGTGTAATGAGCTCAATAACTGATCTCAGTACGTAGCACTTACTTGGCTGAGAAATTTCAACTGAAGGTGATGGCAGACTCAGGGGACCTTCGGGCACACACCATGGAACTTAGAGGGTCATTTTGCCAAAAATACATACCAGTTGTAGGTCAGCACAGTCAAGGAGTCCTCATAAGGTTTCTGTCTACTCAATGGAAGCAGAACCAGTTTAAACTCTATCAGAATGTGAGGAGTCATTTAGGGAAAACTGAGTTAGCTGACACTGTTTCCATGAAAACCTGGTTAATTCTGCAAACTGGAGTTAATTTGTGTCGGGAGTATTTTAAGGCTGTCAGACATCTGCCCTGCTGGCCCAGCCTTTGATCCAGCTCTCATCCAACCGCTGCCCCTGCGATGCTCTCTCTGCTTTAGGCCTCCACGCCTGTCCGGTTCTCGTCCTCCTGACCCAGCCTTTCCTTGGGCAATGAGGCGGACCAAAGTCGTCACCATTTGTGTGATTGTTCTCAGCCTTTCTGCTCGCTCCCCTGGCACTTGACGAAGACTCTGGTTTTGTGTACACAGCTTCTTCCCTTGCCATGCTGTACCCTCTTGAGGGGGAAAGGACTAGGGTATGACTGCCTAGGCAGGCTTGTCCTCTGGCTTCTGGGATGAAAAGAGTGGGGTGGGGTGGGGAGAGGATAGAGACAGGGCTGGGCAGGAAAGGTGGGCAGTCTGGAGTGAAGGAAGGACAATTGAATCAACTTTTAAATTTGCATAATAAAGTTGAGGCTGTTTGGGAAAGAGTGAGAGGAAGGGAGGGAAAAAGGAAGTAGGAGTAAGACAAAGCTGGTTGGGGCAGAGGAGTTTTTCTGGGAGGGGAGAGGTTGAGGCTTGAGGAAAAAGCATGTGGTATCTGTGTATGTTGAGTGCAATGGATCAGAAAGAAAAAGGAGGGATATATATATATATATATATGTATATATATTATATGTTTTATTTATTTACTTTTACAGAGAGGGAAAGGAGAGGGAGAGAAACGTCAATGTGTAGTTGCCTCTAGTGCACCCCCTACTGGGGACCTGGCCTACAATCCAGTCATGTGCCTGACCAGGAGTCAAACCAGTGACCTTTTGCTTCGCAGGCCCACACTCAGTCCACTGAGCTGCACCAGCCAGGGCAAAAAGGGAAGGTTTTAAAAACAAATACTCTGAATTCTAGAGATAGAAATCTTGAAATTCTTTCTCTTAATAACATCAAAATTGTGAGCACTTTTTGTAGGTGATTTCACAATGTCTAGAATAAGAATTCATTGGTTCGTGAAAACTTGGCAGCCCCACCTCAGTCCTGGTACGTGCAAGCTGTTCTGCCAGGGCTATGACAGATAGAGAGACAAGTCCGAAATGGGTCCCCTGGGACTCTTGGTTTAAAAGGACAGATGAAACAGGTCCTTGGGTAGATATAATACAAGGTCGAGGGTGCTCACCTCTGAAAGGGCTACTGGCACAGTGTGGGCTCAGGGAGTTCGTAGGATCAAGCACATGGCTGGATTCTTTGTTTTTGTTTTTTTTAGCAAGACTGTCCTTAACGGGCGTCACCTCAGGACTCTTTAATTTATTCCCCATGCTTGGTTTTCAGAGGGCATCATATATATCCCCGAAGATGCCGGTTGTCTTCCCTCCCCTGCCAGCAGCCGATTCACCCCTCTGTCTTCCCTTGTTTCCTTTCCCTCTCAGGTAATAGCAACATCGAGGTTCTCCCCTTCCCTCCTCCCAGACCTTGTCCTACCCTTGACTCTTCAAATGCCCCCACCTACCCAGAAGCGTTTTACCCAGGACCTTTACCCCAAAAGGCTTCCCTGTGCCACACTCTCTGCCTCAGGTAGAGCACCAGGTTTGAACCATTGGTGCATGCCAGTGGGCTGACTCTCCTGTTTGGAAAAACGTGAGGGTGGATGTTTTAGAGGGAAAAATGCTGGGCTGGCTTTGGGTGGTCAATCCTACTTCCCTAAGCCATTCCTGGGAACATGGGTCAACACTTGCCACTTGGCACTAGCCCCAGGCCCTTGCCAGTTGTCCTCTCCCTTTTCATGTGAATAAACTACCTTTTTTTCTGTGGATTTCTTTATGTGGCCTGTGTACCTGCCCACTGGTTGGTTTGGGCTGTCGACAGAGCCCCCACTCCACTGGCCAATGCTAGCAATTTTGCGAGAGCATCCTCAGCATCCCTGGTGGGAAAGAGATGGCAGGCCCCTTCAGGAGAAGCGGGCAGAAGGCAGTGCCGAGGCCCGGCTCAGGCTTTCCAATTCTGGAGCTAAGAACAGACCGGTTTCCTTGACAACAGAAATGAAGTCTGCTCATCTGCTCCTGGGGGTGGGCTTTGTGTGTCTGTGGAAAGCACAGGGACTTGGGGACAAGAAAGGCGATCCTTTCTTTATCAGTGCAGCAACCCATTTCTGAAAACTCGCCTACTCTTACTGGATTAAAACAATATTAAAAACTTCCCGGGTGGCACAATGACATCAGTTATGTAATCTGCACGTTGGGAGTCCAGATACAAAATCTTCCTTTTCTTGCTGCTTGCACTGCCTCTGACCCTGGATGTATTTTATCAGACCAGCAACACCTTTTTGATAATATGTTTTAAGATGTCAGTCAAATATATGCTCACCCCTGGCACTCTTGAAGGCTAAATGAAAAGCATCTCTTCCTTCTTCAGCCAGCAGTGAATTGTTTGGCCAGGCTGCTAGGAGGAAATGAAAATCAGCACTTGATAAGCTGACAGTGGCTCAAACCTGTGCCTGTCAGATGGCATCTTCAGAAAAGGCTTTGGGGTCTACACTCTTATTCTTGATGCAAACCAGAAGACTCAAAGCTAAAAGCTGGTCCATCTGCTTTGGCCACCAGACCTGATTTCAAGGCCACACGTCTGAGCTGTGGCTTGGTGTTTAATTCATGTACTGCCTTTTCCTTCCTATGCATTATTAAAACCTCCTTAAAAAGCAGCCTACGGATCAGATCGGATCACAGGGGAGAAGACGTGCCAGCAGTGATTTCACGTCTTCTGAAAAAAAGCAACATCTGCTACCGGAAAAACTCAGAAAAAAGATTCTGCAAAATTATAGCCTATTGCATGTCTAATAAAGATGGCCCCTGAACCATGAGCTTATAAAAGCAGCTAATGTGTTCAAAGGTGTCTTATTTCATGTGTGTCTCTGTCAGTGCATGGAATTCTTGAACGGTAGGTAGTACAGATGGGAAGTTGTCGCGTGTACCAGGAGTGACTATGATGAGATGGGAACTAATAAGCTGGTGAAGGCAGATGCAGACATGTATGAACAGACACAGACGGAGGTCAGAACCTGGATGGTACCTTCGCCATGAGATGTTTCAGTGACTCTTTCCTCTTGTGAAGATCATGGCACTGTGGTTCAAATTTAGCTCCTGCGCGGCCCCTGCCTCCAGTAACTAGGTGATCAGCAGTGGCATTCTAGGACCCTCCTCAAGTTCCTCTGTTTCTTTTTCTTCCCCCCGAAAGGGTGCTGACTCCCCCAGGCAAACAGTGGGCTCCCTTAGAGGGGGCTTCTAGGCTGAATTCTTTGTTGAGAGGCAACCTCCCTGCTCTCTTGACCTTGATCCTGACACTCTGACTCTGGATGGCATAGGATTCTCCTCTCTATCCTACCTCCCACACCCCTGTGGGCCATTTGAGGATGGCTGTGAAGAAGATGAGCCCAGGGGCTATGTTTCCTACAAGGACCAGACAGAGATACCATGGGAGCTGTTCAAATCACAGACTCATGGTCAAAAAGCACCTCTGACTTGGAAGGAACTTCAGAGGCTGTCTGCTCCCACCTTTATTTTACAGATGGGGAATAAGAAGCCCAGAGAGGGTCAGTGGCCTGCTGTTGATCACAGACTGGGTTAGCTGGAGAGCCAGATAGCAGGCCTCTAGAGTCTGCCCAGTACTCTTTCCCCATGACATACCCCTGAAATGCTCCCTTAGGGCCCTGATTTCTCAGTATGGTGTGTGGGTCAAGTGTATCTAGGGATCAGGAAAGCTTTCTGTCTCATGCATATTGGATCTTTTTAAAAATATATATTTTATTGATTTTGCTATTACAGTTGTCCCAATTTTTCCTCTTTTGTCCCCCTCCACCCAGTACCCCCATTCCTTCCAGGATTCCCCTCCCTTTGTTCATGTCCATGGGTTGTCCATATAAGTTCTCTGGCTTTTCCATTTCCTATACTGTTCTTAACATCCCCCTGTCTATTTTGTACCTATCAATTATGCTTCTTAATCCCTATACCTTTTCTCCCATCCTTCCTCTTCCCCCTCCAAATGATCCCTGTAGCTATGATTCTGTTTCTGTTCTACTTATTTGCTTAGTTGTGCATTTGTTGCCATTTTAATGTTCATAGTTTTGATCATCTTTTTCTTATATAGTTCCCCTTAACATTTCATATAATAATGGTTCGGTGATGATGAACTCATTTAGTTTTATGTTTTCTGGGAGGCACTTAATCTTCCCTTCTATTCTAAATGAGAGCTTTGCTGGATAGAGCAATCTAGGTTGTAGGCCCTTGTTTTCTCATCACTTCGAATACTTCTTGCCAGTCCCTTCTAGCTTGCAAAGTATCTTTTGAGAAATCAGCTGACAGTCTTATGGGAAATCCTTTGTAGGTAACTCTCTGCTTTTCTCTTGCTGCTTTTAAGATTTTTCTTTATCTTTAACCTTTGGCATTTTAATTATGATGTGTCTTGATGTGGTCCTCTTAGTGTCCAACTTGTTTGGGACTCTGTGCTTCCTGGACTTGTATGTCTATTTCCTTCACCAAGTTAGGGAAGTTTTCATTCATTATTTTTTCAGATATGTTTTCAATTTCTTGCTCTTCTTCTTCTTCTTCTTCTTCTGGCATGCCTATGATTCAGATGTTGGTACAATTGGAGATGTCCCAGAGGCTCCTTATTCTATTCTTGTTTTTTGAATTCTTTTTTCTTCTTGCTGTTCTGATTGGATGCGCTTTTTTTTCCTTATGTTCCAAATTGTTGATTTGAATCTCAGCTTCATCCCCTCCACTGTGGGTTTCCTGTGGGTTTTTCTTCATTTCACTTAATGCAACTTTCATTTCTGCCTGGGTCTTTTTTATGCTGCTGCAGTGCCCACTGAGTTCTTTGAGCATCCTGATAACCAGTGTTTTGAACTCTACATCTGAGAGGTTGCTTATCTCCATTTCATTTAATTCTTTCCCTGGAGTTTTTCTCTGTTCTTTCATTTGGGCCATATTTCTTTGCTTCTTCATTTTGGCAGCCTCCCTGTGTTTGTTTCTATATATTAGGTAGAGGTGTTTTGACTCCCGGTCTTAGTAGTATGGCCTATTGCAGAAAAGGTACCAGTCTGGATGAATGCGGCTTCTTTAAATTCTTAGTTGTTGGATTTCCATACAGCTTAATCTTCTGACAAATCTGGGTGATGTTTGTTTTGTAGTTTAGTTTTAATTTTTGCTGTTGTGCTTGGAGGCAGAATGTGGTTACCTACGCCTCCATCTTGGCTGGAAGTCTTTTAATCTTCCTGCAGCCAGCCATGTGATCCAGGCAGCAGTCCCTCACACATTTTTTGCCACAGCCCTGCATATTGGATTTTTATTGGTCCTGATACACATGGCATTCAAGTGTTTCTCTATTGGAAAGAAATTAATCGAGGAATTACTGTGAGCCTAGCATTGTGCAAGATGCTTCTGTGTGGAACTGGATTTTTATAGATGGAATTTTGGTAGGAGTATCACTGGTTAAATCAAGTACTATTTTTGATTGGTTGGCAAAATGGTTTTGCAAACTATAAAGATCCATAGGGCTCGTACTACATATTTTTCTACTGCTTCTTGGTTTGGTTACAAAACACTAACTTTGTTCTTCCTTCTACAAAGTCATGGCTAGGTTCACACCTGTTGTATGTGCCTCTTAATTCTCTGAACCCAATGAAAAGGGAGGGAAAGATTGAAAATATGTCATAAACATCTCCTTGGGGCATTGGGTCCAACAGACTATCAGCCGTTTCATTTTGCCTGCGGTGCCTTGAAAATGAAGGATGGGAATACCCACAAAGAATTCCACCTCAGTGTCTTCTGGTGCAGAGTCTGCTGCCTGCTGAATGACAGGTTTGGTTGAGGGAAACTTAAGGTTGGAGGGTGTAACATTTACTTCTAGTAATGGGCGTCATTGGAGGTGTCTGGGCTGCCTGATGTGACATGTGGCTTGACCATTTACCAGATGCTGCCTAATGAAGGCAGTAACCCAAGGGAATAGCAGAAAGCCAGCAGAGCTCAATGTACATCTGTAGGGGTCTACAGAGGGATTTTCCTTTTCCCTAGAGACCCATCCATAACTCCAGCAAGAGACTGTGTAACCACAGATGTCACTGGGACTTCAGAAATGACTCTATCAGAAGGGCCTTGAGGTGTCATCTCATTGCACTTTGGTCTGAACCCTCTCCTTCAATTCATACTGAGTACTGCCTATTTTTCAGGCTCTATTCTAGGGGCCAGGGATAAGTAATGAGCAAAATCAGACCAGAACCTTCCCTCTTAGAACTTCCAGTGTAATTTTTGTTACTTTTACAATTTTGAGAAAGAAGGTTCCACACAACAAGCTTTTCCCCAGTTGCCCTCAGTCTTTCCTGTTATTTTTGCCTCCTGACTCTGTGCCAGCCTTTTGCTTGCTCTCCTCCTTTCCCCACAAAGGAGAAGTGCCCTGAGGCTGTAGTAGTGTGTGTGGTGGGAACCTGTCCACCCATGGTTGTGCTCGGCAGCACCCTGGGTAAGCAGACGTTTCCACCTCCCTCCCTTTTTGGTGTCCCATGAGCCTCTAAGTAGCCCCTCCTCCCCCGCCTAGGTGTCCTGGGTCCCCTGTTGCAATAAAGTAAGGCAGCCTGCATCCTCACAGTGCATCTCCCTAAGTGTTCCACGTCCTCTTCGGTTCCCCAACCTATCAGTCCCTGATGTCTGTAAAGCTCCAGGAGAAAAAAAAGCTGTCTCATTAGGTCACACTGGTGTAGGCAGGATTAACAAATATCTAATTAACTCTCCCAGGAGTGCTGGACTTAAAAAGAGGAGACACGTTAGACAAATGAAACTCTAAACGATCAAACTTCAGACAGAGGAGTGGGGTGAGGGTGTATATACAGCTTAGTGAGGTTGGGGGTGGAGGGGTCCCAGTCCCTACTCTGCACCTGTGGCTTGGTTGGCCTGGCCTTTCAGGCTCACACACACACACAGGTCACTTTGCCCTACTGACTGGCTTTTTCTTAGAAGTGCTGTGTGTACGTATATGTGTGCACATATGTCTGTGTCTTCTTGTTAGGTCACTGTTTAACTTACATGCATCTGTGTGACTAATGTTGGCTCACTGGCCCTTTTGAAGTGCCTGAGGTGGTGCTATGCTCACATGTCCCCATCACTCAACCCCAGGGTAGTCACACCCTTCTCCCACCACTCCTTCCACATAGGGTGGAAGAGGCGAGGTCCTGCACATATATTATCCCAGGGCTGCAACTTGGGAAAGAAATAGAATTCATTTTCTTGATGCTATTTTTCACCACTTACAAATTGTAACAATTGCCTGTGGGACTCTTGAGAAATTATGAAGTGTTAATTAGCAGAAGTACTGTGTATTTAAAATATACAACATATTTAAATAACTATTAAATTAAACCTACTTTGCACAGTTGAGAAACCATCTGGACCAAAGATCTGAGGAGTTGAATTTGCTGCATATATTAAGAAAAATGTTTAAATGCTTCTAGAAATGGTAAATTTGTGTCACTTTTATTTCCTTAGATATGGAAACTGAGGCACAGAAGCAGATGGTGACCTGCTATGGTCACAGCCTGGGCTAACCTAATTGACCTACTTCCATCTCCCAGAGAGAAGGTTTAAATTGCTCCTCATGTCCAGAGGGTGTATTTAGACTGTGAAAGGACTGTTTCTATGACTGGTTGTTCCTTAGAAGTCGTGTGGTTGTATCTTAGAAGTTGTGTGGTTGTATCTTAGGAGTCGTGTATTTCAAAGTCGTTGATCCCAGTGACTTGTGACTCTTTGGGCTTAAAAGTGCAAAGCAAGCATTCTGGCCGTTTTCCGCAGATGTGAGGAGGACTGAGCCAGGGAACCCAGTCCAGTCACTGACAACTAAGTATCAGTGTGTCTTTCTTTGGGTAAACCACATACCCTCTTGGTTTTAGTTTTCTCATAGGTTTAATGAAGGGGAGGGGAACAGGTGGGCTGAGCATGAGTCAGGGTCTAGGAAGGAAAATAGCAACTTAGGTATCTCAACAGAGAGCATGGGGGACATTTGCACAGGTCCTGGAGGAGCTGGAATGGACAGGGTATGCAGGGGAAGCCCAGAAATAAGCACCAGTAGGAAGTCACTTCCACTTTGAGGCTGGACAGAGAAGAGGCGGAGGTGGTGCCATCTCCCCACCAGGGGCCAGCCAGGGCCACTGTGGAAGCTGGCACACGGTAGGCCTCTCTGGCAGGGGCTGGACAGTGGAGGAGTTGCCACCTGAGGCAGAGACTGAGGGAGGAAACGCCCCATGTCACCCCCCATCTTGGGTCAGTGACTCCTGTTGTCCTCAATCCAGCAAGAAACTGGGGACATGGACCCTGGAGGGACCAGCAGGGAAGGTGAGGAATGGTTAGGCTGAGAGCAGCTCAGGCCAGGGCGCCTTTTAAGTGCCCGTAATCCTGACAGTCAGTGAAAGCTGGACGTTCATCTTGTCCTTGAGGGGTTGCCAATGGGAAAATCAGGCCAACAAGGCCTGAGTCATCTTTCATGAGACTTCCCTACACCCACCATCAGAAAGAAACCTGCCCAGGGTACACCTACCTCTTTCTTCCCTGGGCTTGCCTCTGTGTGGGGAAGACAGGCAGGCCTGCGGGGATGGCGTCTGTGGGTGGGGGCTGGAGGGGATGGTACGAGGGGTGACGACTAGGAAGAGGAGATGGGACATGGTCACAGCTGGGCGTGGAGGGCTAAACCCAAAGGCAAAGAGGTCAGAGGGCTTCACCCAGGACCAGAGGTGGTTACTGTCTGTGTAAGGATGCTTTTCATCGTAAAATGATTCACAATCAGGCAGTATCCTTAGCAGGCTTTGCTGGAAGGCTTAACATAATTTTACACAAAGTGTCTTCCATCAATACCTGTCAAACTGGATTGCTGTGAGATCCCCTCACCTAAGGCACCACCTCCTGAAGGAGGGGACGTGGTGTTAGCAGTCGCACTCTGTCCTCAGCTCAGGACAGATTTCTCACACAGGCAGGCACTGCAGCCACAGCAGGATTCGAGGTGCTAATGGACCCTCCTTCTCTGGGCTTTAGGCTCTTTATCTGTAAAGTGAGGGGGTTGCGTGTGCCTCCAGGGCCTTCCCAGCTCTGCCACATGGGGATCTGCCCCAGACCCTGGCAGACAGGTGCAAAAATGGCCCTTCGAGCTATGTCAGGAAGAGAGCATGTCAGATGTAGGTGGGACACTTACATGGTCGTGTACCATGAGGTCCGGTCTGAGCACGAGGCTTTGGCATTAAGGATGGACTTAAGCAACCAGATACTCTTTGCAGTCACTTGAGGTCTTGCATTCCTCAACTGGGAAAATGGGAAGCAGGTAAGCCACAGCAGCGTTTCCTATAAATCCATTTTCTCTGCTGCCTGCTGCCCTCACACCTCACACAGCGGCTCCTCTCTCAACACAAAGTTTTAAAAACCTACCAGCTTTTTTTTAATCCTTATCTGAGGATGTTTATTGATTTTAGAGAGAGAGGAAGGAGGAGGGAGAGAGAGAGAGAGAAACATTGATTGTTTGCCTCCTGTATGTGCCCCAACCTAGGGTTGAACCCACAACCTAGGCATGTGTCCTGACCAGGGATCAAACCTGCAAGCCTTTGGTATATGGGAGCCTTCGACGTTCCAATGAACTGAGCCACCCAGCTAGGGCCCACCAGCTTTCCTTGAGGATCCCATCCTCTTGTTCTCTCCCTATCTCCCTTCCCTGTCAGTCCTACATTATGAAGCCCCAAAGAGCCAATGTGGTGAGGCATTCTCTTCTTGGAGTTCAAGGAGGGGAGAAGCTGGAAACACTCATGCATTAGTCATTTTGTCCTGACTCATGTACAGAGATGAGTAATACCCAAAAAAGATGCCAGTCTGGTGACAATGAGGGGCACTGGTGCTGAGAAGAGGGCACGAGTTAGACACTGGAGAATGGAAAGACCTTGACCAGGGGACCAGGAGAGGTCTGGCCTGAGCCAGGCCATGTGTGGTGTTCAGGGCTGGCGTAGGGTGGAAAGTGTGGTCCTGTCTGTTTGTCTGGGGTGGGCGTTTCATGTAGGGGATGAGTGGGAGATGACGCCTCAGTGCTAGCTTGAGGAGGTTAAAAGCCAAGATGACTTGATCCGGTTGTCTAGAAAGAAATGGCGCGGAGCCACTCCCCCTCCTGGAGCCCATGGCACGCACCCTCTTTCCGACTGAATGCGGAGAAGGACTCAGGTTCTCAAAGGCAGCGCCACCCGTCCATTGGAGGTGGTGCATGATATAAAGCCTGTGACCTTCCTGGCTACAGACAACAAGAATTTGTGACATTAAAGCATTTTAGACTTTAACCTGTGTGTGGATTGGATTGGAGGAGGGTTGTTGAAGAAAGAAGTCAGTGGGAAAAAGGATATAGCGAGAATTCAGTCTAAGGGACATCTGCTGTATCTTCTTGGACTTAGTGGACCAGCTTTTAAAAAAATTTTAAACCTGGACTCTTTTAGTAAAGCTATCCCACTTCCACCTTCCTTCTGGGGCACCTATGCCACTGGCTTCTCCTCTCTGGTCTCCCAAACTGAGCTTCTCAGTACCCAGTCACAGAAGAGCCCAGGCTATACCACAGGCACATTCTTGTCTTCTCTTTGGACCAAGTGTTTTTCACTCCATTATAACATTGGGGCAAAGACTCATGGATAGAGAGCAGGCTGACAGCTCTGAGGAGGGTGTGGGGGAGTGGAGAGATCAAGCAAAAGAGAAAAAATAAAGAGAAAGAAACTCATGGGCATGGACAACAGTGTGGTGATTGTGGGGGAAGGCAGGTGGGTGGAGGTTGAAGAGAGTTTGGGGGGATGAATGGTAATGGAAAAATACAGTGCAATAAAATAAATAAATTAATTTTGAAAACACTGGGGCAAAAATACTGATTTATAGGTCTCCATCCAGTTCATTGAGGTTAGGAAACTGGGATTCTGTTCACCAAAGTTTTCATTCCCCCAGGAATTGTTCTAGGCCAGGGATGAAGAAATCTGTTTTGTACCCCCTCCTCTAAAAGGATGAGACCGTTTCTTGGTTGACCCTATTAGAGAGTGCTGACCTGGAGCAGTCAGAAGCCATTAGCATTGCCCCAGTGAGCTGCTGTTCAATTCCAAAGCATTGACTAAGTCCAGGGAGACATGCCACCAGAGGTCAGTGACTTGCATTCATCTTTATCCCAGTGGCCCAGCGCGGTGGCTGATTAGATCTACACATTTCAAACCTTTGTTCCAGGGGTCCCCTTTGTCTTCATGGTGCTGCTGCTGACACTATGCTCTAAAAACTCTTGCTACCAGCAGCGTCAGCATCACCCAGGAGATTCTGAGAAAAGCAGACTCTCAGGCCCTATCCCAGACCTGCTGAATGTGATTTGTATGCGCCTTGAGGTGGTAGAGGCCTGAGATAGTTCTGGAGGCCAGAAGCATGAAATCAAGGTGTCTTCAGGGTTTTGCTCCCTCCAAAGGCCCTAGGGGAGAACCCTCACCTCTTCTAGCTTCTGGTTGGTCCTGGAGTTCCTTGAGATTCTTGAGATTCTTTACTTAATTACATTGGTCAAAATCCCTAAATCCCTTTTCCAAAGAAGATCACATTTTCAGATTCTGGGGGTTAAGACATGGACTTTTTTTTTTTTTTTTTTGAGGGGCCGTTTTTCTATTGGCAGCAAAATGGCACTGGTGTTAGACCTTGGTTCAGCAACCTTGATGCTTGAGTTCTGGCTAAGAAAGAATTCAGAGGCAAGACTCAAACTATAAGAGAAAGCCTATTTAGAAAGTCACAGAGGTAGAAGAAGTGCGCCATAGAAGAAATGGCCTCAGGAAATGAGTCTCAGAGGCAAAAGAAAGGCCCTTGGAGCTTAGGAAAGATAGCCACGTACCTTGAGAGATGAAAGAGGGGGGCAAGATGTGGGCATTACTCCAGAAAAGAAAGAGAGAGAGAGAGTACACTCAGGGTCCCTGTCGTAAGGGCTTTGATCTGGAGGTTTCAGGGGAGGGTCTCACTAGAATATTCATCAGCTTTCCAGGTGTGTCTGCTCAGGGTTGGTGCCAAGGCAGGGGGTCCTTAGTCAAGGCATTTCATCCTGACATCAGCCATGGTGTCGTTTTATCTGATTTTGCTACTTCTGTGGGCCTGGATCTGAAACAGGTAAGGCCTAGATGTCATCTCCAGGGTTTAATGCTTAAGGCAGTGGTCCGCAAGGGCTTGGAGTTTTGCCCATTGCTAGGCACCGAGGCTCTCCGCCCCGGTGACCTCTGCACCTGGCCTATTGTTCCCACTCTGCTCGTGCCTGTCTAACTACCTGCTACAGTTTGTGGAACATTCCCAGACAATGTTCTTCTGAGACACTTGCCAGTGCTCCTCCTCCTCAGCTGGTCCAGCTTGGTGCTCTGATTCAACCAGACTGCTGAAAACTGCCCAATCATACCAGCTACTATTGATGCCTCCTCTATGACAAGCATTGTCTTATGTATTTTACCCAGATGAATCCATCTGATTGCAACAACCTTGTGGGGTTGCTACTCCCACTTCACTGATGAAGAAACAGAGGCACGGGGTGGTTCAGTGACTTGCCTAGGGTCCCACAGCTAGTAGAGGCGAACCTGGGCTACAAACCAGCAGTCTGCACCAGAATCCATGTTTTTCGCCATGTGGAATAATGTTTCTGAGATCATGGGAGGGCTCAGAGGTGAACGTGGCCCCAGGGCCCTTTATTCCACTTTCCAGGGAGGCTGAGCACAAAGAAAGCCAAGGTGGAGCGCGGGCAGCTGTCCTGCCCCCACCCCACAGTGCAGAGAGGTTATTTATTCCACCCCCAAACCACTTCCGTGGGACAGCCTGTCCCGGCTAAGGGCTTTGTGGGGGTTCGTTATCAAAGATCTTAGATGGATGTGTGGTGTGGCTTACACACTTGCTGTCAGTATCACACCTGGGGCTAACACATTCCATTTGTTTACTCACCAGGATGTAAGACCTCATTTAATTTGCTTTAAATGACCTTGTTTTGAGTGATGAGAAGCGGAATCTCCCCTTGCGTAAACCCTTCACGATTTTGGTTTGCAGTCCTTTGCCTTTATTTTTCCCCAGACTAAAAATCTCACACCTTTCTCCTGAGTTCCAAGCTTGACTGCCAAGAAGGGCCAGAAGCCCTTCCCCAAGGCACAAGTGTGTCAGATGCCTGGGCACAACCTTTCGTCCCTGTACTAAATGACCAGGTCAGGGGGGTCAGGGAATTAGCTGGGAAAACCTGCAGCCCGGTCCAGGCATTTTCACTGGTGATACAGGCATGGTACCTTCTGACCCACACTGGAAGTGCCGGATTACCTGCTCAAGCCAAAAAAATGGAACCCACCACTTAAAACTGCATATCAGCCAAAAATCTACCTGTTTCTTTAATACAGAAATTCAGCAACAAACAGAACCTGCCTAATTTTATTAAAGTCAGTTTTACAGATTCACTGACATTCCCTTGAGAACATTTGATGAGGCAGTAAGCCCAGATGTATACTTGCTGGCAAGATGGAATCCAGACTGTGATTTAAAAAATTCAATTGTTTCAATGTCAATAGAGCACATGAAGAATGATTTAACGGTAGCACCTAACATTTATTGAGCCCTTATTATTTATCAGGCCTGTGCCTTCGTATATTATCTCATAATCCTCTGAGGAGGTACTGTCTCTCTCTCCACTGTACAGATGAAGAAACTGAGGTCTAGAGAAGTAACTCTCCCACGGTCACACAGCTAGAAGGGTGCAAAGCTGGGATTCTATTCTGGGCTCAATGGTCTCCAGAGCCTGGATGCTTAGCCACCACACTGTGTGGTGGAGCCAGCTCCCGGGCCCTTATTGCAATGCGATAGCTTTGGACTCCCGCATTATTCACCACCTTCAGCCCCGCCCTCCCTAATGGTTCTTAATTTTCCCTTTGCTTGCCTCTAACCTCTCTACTCCCAACGTTGGGAAAACTCAGGGTGGATCTGAGTGGCAGATATGGGAGGGTTCTTGGAGGAAGGGTATAGGGTTGGGAACTAACATTTGTTAAGCACTTACTACGTGCTAGTCCTTCTGGAGAACGCTTCCAGCCATGGTGGTTCTCATCAGCTCAGGGAATAAGAAATCCAGGCAGTGGACCTCTCTCCATTGTCATCTCTTCTTGTTGTCTTTTAAGCTCTGGCCTTCTCATCCTAGTCTGCTCTTGCCTCATGACATTATGCTCCTGAGTGAAAGCGTTTTGGAAGCAGGGCATATCAGTCTTGCCTCCCAGATTTCAGGACACTGTACCTGAAGGAGCAGGACTGATGGCCAGCAAACCTGTCTGCCCATTAGCCCCTAGTCGGGTGTCAAGGGGCTTTCCCAAAGCTCATGGCCTCTTCTCCTGCCTCATCCCTCAGCTTCCTGACTCAGGGACAGCCTGCCACCTTCCCTACCCTGTGAAGGGGAGTCCCAACGAGGGGGACACTAACTTCTCAGTTGAGTTCCCATACTTTGTTAATTCTAAGGCACATATTTTTTCCCACTGTCAGCCCCTCTGGAAATGGGGTGTGTTCTCCGATTCCTGATGGCTTAAAATTATATGAGCACTTGGCAGTGGTTTTCCTTTCTTAGTGTCGACATAAGAACCATCCAAGCCTGTAGAGAATTTTTATAAGTTTATTTGAGCCAAACTGACAACATATGCCAGGGAACAAGATCTCAAAGGAGAATAAGTTTTGCAGCTTCTTTCGTGCATTTGAAATGAAGGGGGGGACGTAAGGAAGATTGGAGAAAGCAAGGTGGGACTGGATTACAGTGTGGTTAACAAGATCCTGTGCTCTCTGCAGGGCTGATACCCCCTCCCAGGGGCATCACTTCTGGCACGTCAAAGGTCTGTTAACCTAGATGCACAAGAACAATGTCAGGGCTGACTTCAAACCTTTCACTAAAGAAGTGACAGGCCTAGGGGCTGATTGTCCATCATGACCTGCCCAGTCAGGAATTGATGATCAGATCATTCTCTGACTTTCCATAGAACTCCCTCCACCCTTTTTTGTTCACATCAGTAATATTTAAAATACTAATGTCTTAATCAATAACATCTTAGTTTGAAGAAATACAGTGGTGCCAATATTTAGTTTATTTTTATCCCTCACTATCAATTCAGTACCTGGGCTGACATTTCTCTGACTTTACTTCTGAGAACTTTTTAAATGACCTTCCTTGGCTTGCCTGTGTGACTCACCTCCCAGGTCATCTGTTCAAGCACGAGGTGCCCTGGCAGCACGGCTGACCGAGTCTCGCATGTCCAATAGCCCTCCGATTGTCACCGTGGCGTTTATCATGGTAATCTCCCACTCCCTCCTTCCTGAACTTTATCAATCCCAGGAAGTTGTGAATAAGTCATATTTTAATATCTGTGGATTCACCTAATTATTTATTTCCTTGAGCCTGAGGTTCATAGACCAATTTCCCTGCCTTCTAGAAATGAGTTTGATTGCACTTCATTAAGTTTTCTATAAAAGGAGCACCTATTTTATAACCTGGATGTGGGATCTGGCTGGTTTCCTTGATAGTTGTCTTTTAGAACCTCTGGTCTTAGGTGGACTGATTATGAAGGCCAGTGCTCTGGTTGGCTTAGGGCCCATGTTATATGTGGGCCACCTTTGATTTCCAGAAGTCATGTGGTTTCCCCGATCACTTTTTGCTGGAAGCTGTTTCCCTAGGGGGTGTATCTTGGGGGACTTGATTTTATCTTATCTGAGAATAAAGGCAAAGGAAAGCAATTAGAGGTATCTTGAGAAAAGACACTTCACAGAAAGATAAATGATCTGAAAGACTCAAAAGAAGCACTTGCCTGTTGTAATAGTCTGATTTGAGAGCCACAAGAAAAATGTCAGAAAACTACTTGGTATCCTTAATCCAGTCATATAGCTACAAGAAATAGGAGGGCAGTCATAGGAAAGAATAGACTGAGAGGAAAACATCTGAGGTGAAAATGGAGATAAAATATGAGAAGTAAGCAAAAAAGAAAATATTCAATATTATAATTAAAATCCGCATTATTTTGATTAATTAAAATCAGTGAAGTTGGAAATAACATTGACAAACAGTCAGAATGCAAAAAAAAAAAAAGGTCAATAATAAAACTAATGTGAGAACCAGAAACCAATACGGGCGTAATATTGTGTGCTAACTGTAATAAGAAAGAAACTAATGAGAGGGAAAATGAGAGAACAGGGATTCAACCATGGCTGACTGGTGTCCTGAAGGAGATGCGGAGTGAGTGGAATGGGAAACAACCATGGAGCTAACAGAAGGCTATCTTGAGCTAAAGGAAAGGTGTGAATATGTTTTCAGGGCAGGCTACCTTCCGTAACAACAACTTCAGAATCTGCGCTCGGTTGACTGACTGCTTTCAGTGACGCCTGGCTCTTCCATTCAGTGACTGCATCAGCCCAAGGGTCCTAGCATTTCCACCGAATCCTATGCATCCAGCAGGGAGGCGAAAAGGAGCACAGGTGGAGAAAGCATCTCTGCTCTTAATTACCTCAGCTGCAGATGATGCGCATCACTTCTGCTTACATCCCATTGGCTTATATTCCATGTAGCCCTACCCAGATGGAAGGGGGCTGGGAAACGTGTGTGCCCAGGAAGAATAGGAAACGCATTTAGTGGGCGCATGGCATTGTCTCTGACGCATGGATATGCAAACACTTGGACTGATACATAGAGAGGGTGAACAGTTCTTTCTTTAATACCTTCATGATAAAATTCAAACCATACGAGATCATAGAGAGGATCACAGAGAGGAGTGGAAAGTAAAACAACATGCTTCCTTTCTTTTCCATCTTGTTCCTGACACTCTGTGATATTCTGAGCCTCACTTATCAGGCTTTTGGGGTACCCCCACAGAGATGGCCCAGAGGCCAGCAGAGTTCCCCATGTGAGCCTTTAGACGCCGCTGCCCTTTCACGCATTTTCTCCATGTTCCACCTCCCCTCTTCCTGGGCCCACTGCCTCGCCTCCCTTCCCTCCCCTAAGTCAGCAAGCCCCAGGTCTCATTGGAGTTGTACATTTTTATAGCGTTCTCAGTCTGCAGAGGGGAGGGATGGCGTCAGATCCCCCTCCAGGCCTAGATGCAAGCTGTTCTTCCAGTTTTCTCTTATGTCCAATTAGTAAGAAAATCCCTCAACAAAACCTATTTTTAAAAAAAGGAACAAAACAACTTTGACCTTCATGTGCTAAAAGAGCATTTATTTCTACCTCTGTGGCCTAGGATATGGTTTATTCCATTACACATAAAGGCCACGTCATCCAATAGCTGTTTCCTGGCTTTCTTGGCTAGGGGTGGGAGTGGGGACCAGGCTAGTCCTGGCCACATGATTCAGTGGCGCACACTTCATTTTCCTACTGAAGGACATGAGAGGGGGGACCCAAAAGAATGGAATTACCTTCTGGAGGGCAGGCCCCTTGTAGTACAGGCTTTCCCCACTAGGTGAGTGTTCTAGGAACTCATCTGTACCAGTGCACCAGCTGGCGTTGTTGTAAGAGGCTGTGTTCGGCTTTAGTGACATTTTTCAAAGACTTTCAACATGTTTGCCCACACCATGCTGTGTTCAGCAGTTTTTGACCCCAAAAGTGGCATGACCCCCATGCCTCACCCTCCTCATCTCCCGATCTTGCCCCAAGCGACTTTTTTTGTTTCCCTGACAAAAAAAGTCCTCAAAGGGAAACGTTTTGCCAGTGTGGAGGAGGTGAAACGTAAACAGCAGAAGTAATAGAAGGTAGTTCAAAAGCAGTGGAAAAAAGTCTCGACAGGTGTATTGTGTCAAATGGAGAGTACTTGGAAGGTGACTGAAGTTTAAACATGCAAGAATAAATACACAATTTTTTATAAGTAAATTCCAGGTGTTTTGGGTCCTTACCTCGTAAGTTCACAGATTAGGCCAAAAAGCAGAACTGACTGTTTCTTATGTTTGAACTTGACCAAAGTGAAACTTTTCAAAATATAGCTCCACTGGTTTTAGGTATAGTCTGCCTAAAGGCAAAAGGTAGATAAGATGACCCCTTAAAAGTATCTGTGACTAGATTCTGGGACAGCCTGCGGTACAGAACAGTGAGTCAGAGGCTGTGTCAGTTCAATTAGACAGCACTTTTGATGAGTTTTATCCACAGAGCATGCAAGCTTGGCTGACCTTTTCACTGAAGGGCCTGAGTATTTGAAGTTTGAGCCCAGCCATCCTGCTGGTTCAGCTTTGTCTCAACATCTCCAAGGCTTCCTGAATCCCTTTTCCTGTCCCCTTCATTGAAGGCACAGAATCCACATGGTTTTGTGATTGGTGGCAGAGGTATCTGACAAGTGAGCTGAAGTTCAATGCTGGAGCCTAAGGTGGAGATCTCCATGAAACCCGGCATTCATGAGCCTCTAGAGAAGCACAGTCTCCCCAGTAGTGCAATGATCCCCCTATGAGCTCCCCCTTGCCCCAAGTTCCTGATGGGCTTTTTGAGAGCAGGGGCTGTGAATTACATCCTTTGGTGTCTGTGTGTCCCAAATAGGAACGAGAATTAATGTTTAAGGCCCTGGCTTAATCCTTGGAGCTTCTTCTAGGACTATGGTGCCTGGGCCTTGGGCTCTGGCCACTTTCTGATTTCCGCCCCCCACCTTCCTACTGGGCTTCCTGCTTCTGCTCACCTTCATTTGGACGAGGGGAGGAAAGTGTGGTGACGTAAAAAGAGAGAACAGGTTCTGGAACCAGGCGGGGTCAAACCAGCCCTGCCCTTCACTAGTTCTATGGCCCTGATGGAGTCACTCCCTTTCCTGGAGCCCAGGAGGATGGGCCCTTCCCTGCAGCGCTGATGAGAAGGGCCCAGCTGGGCACCCACAGTCCAAATTTCACTGATGGAATAATGTCTTCATTAAGGGTCTAACTCAGGACTTTGGATCTCATAAATGTGGACCCAAGGTTTCCAGTCTCCTGTTCTAAAAGACATTGAACACTTTCATTTATTTTCAGTTTCCTGCATTGTGTTGACCTTAACAGTTAAATATATATATATTTGGAAAATGAATGTTAGAGGTGGTCTGAAATGAATGCATTCAATGCTTGTTGAAAAAAATATTTTTTTCACCTTAACAGACTGTGGGCTTCTAGCAGGCAGGGGCCAAATCTCCTTTCTTTTGGGAGCTTCCCTCTCATGCCCAGTTCCAGTTCTCATTCCTGGGCACAAAGAGATACTCAACAAATAATTGTGCTTGGTCAGAGAGAGGGAATGGAGCTGAAAGGATGCTGGGCCCATTCATCCCACAGCAGTGAAATTCCTATAAAACAGGAGAATGGGGAAAATTGCCCACCAATCAGTAGGCTTTGAGTCCTTTGCTAGAAAGCTTATAAAATTCACTGGCCTTCACCAGGGAAGCATCTGAGCTGCTCAGGGATGAGTACTCCTTGGGCCTGCAGCCACTAAGGGGTTAAAGGATCCTTCCAGCCAAGGGGGTTTCCAGAGGTGGGCCCAGGGAGGCTTAACCATCTCTTTCATCCCTTTCTTCTCTTAAACTATTTCTGTCCTTAATGATTACAGCAGTTAATACCTGATGTAGAACTTTGAAAAAGTCAGAAGCCTGTGAAGAAGCTGATGATAAGCTGTACCCATAATCCCACCACCCAGCATTGAGAGCTTTCTCTGTATCTGAACAGACCAGGCAGGGTGTGGCCCAGTCCCAAATTCACCAGCCTCCCTTTACTCTGCTAAGTCACAGCAGCAAGGCTGAGACCCGCTCCGCCCTCGCGTTTGGAAGTGTCATTCAGGGATCGGTGAGTTTGGGCTCTGACTTCCAGAGTAAAGCTTGGAGCAACTTCTGTGTGTCCTTGTCTGGGATTGAGCTGTGGAGCAGGGGACTAGGGCTTTCAGAGGCTGGCACCACCACAGGAGAGTGGCCTCGCTCAAGGCAGTGGGGGGAGCATCTGGGAAATGACACCTCGCAGCACCTTTCCAGTTAGGCCTCGGTGCCAGGTGATACAGACTGTCTGCTCCTGTCCGGACACCTTCATCTGAAGTGGCGGGGAACAGGCACCTGCCTCTCCTCGGTGCTCTCAAGCTTAAACAGATTTTAAACAAAAAGTCAGACAACTTGGACATCTGTTACTCCCTTTCTAGACCTTCTGGTTTTTTTTATAGCTACAAGGAATGACCCACAGAGAAGCGATTTCATACTCTAGTGATTACATGTACCTTGTCTTCAGAGGGACAAGAAAGAAAATGACCTGTGACAAGGAGTGTCTTTCATGATTTGCAGTCCTCGGCTGCTCTCCTAGGATGGCAAATCCCAAACAGAGTCCTTGCTGAGTAGGGTCAAGAGCGTGAGGATGCAAACTGGAGGTGCCTAGGGGGAGCTCCAGGGCTCCGTGAGCAAAGTGGAGGCAGTGGGGTGCAGGGGAAGGCTGCTGGCGGGAACAGGCGAGGTGAAGGGCAGTGCTGCATGGTGGAGAGGCACGGGGACTGTGGTGCATGATGTACAGTATGTACCATCACCTTCTCTTGTCTCCTCCTCATCATAAAATTATACTGTGGAGTGGGATTTGGTAGTTTGAGAGTTGTAATCAATTGTTGGAATTCTGCTTCAAAATAAGCAAGAAAAATGGCTGCCAGAAGGGCCTAGCATTTGGGCTACGTAACAAAAGAATGATCTGTTTCAGACAAGGTGGTTTAGGCACCAGGGCACCTGCCATGCAGCCTCCATTAACACTCAGCACCTTGCCCTGAAATGGGCTGCTGAGGGTCCGTCTCCCACACTCTGCCAGGAGGTCCCCTTGGGTCTTACTCACCCCAGAACCCCAGGGCCCGGACGGTGCTGCTTTGCCAAACCAGTCTGACTCCTCGCAATCCACGGTTTGTTGGGTTTTAGTTCCAACTCACGTTTATTTAGGACCTACCGGCCCCAGGCCCTACGGCAACATGGGGAGTAGAGAAATGCTGAAGACTCAGGCCTCGCCCACTAGGAGCTCCTGGGAACAGACTGTTACCATTGGGTGGCAAGTGGAGTGAAGGGGGGTCAGGGTGACTTAGAGCCCAAGGGACAGGGTGTGGGGGGAAGGCTTCTGGGAGAGGACAGTCTGAGCTGAAAGGACAAGCTTAAGAGGCAAGAGTGCTCTGAGTGGAGACCAGCGTGGACCATCCACAAGGTGGGAACCAGCCCGGTGCCTTCCAGGTCCCGGGAATAGCACCAATGACAGGCGTGGGGGCAGGGAGCAGGGCTGGCACTGCGAGGCCCACAGGCGGGTGGGTGTGTGTGCCAGCGAGAGCTGGGACCTCCTCCCACGGGGCAGCAGCAGTTTCCCAGAGGAAGGCTGTGGCCAGAGCAAGACAGCCACAGCCCCCAGTCCCACACGGACCATGTGTTTGGTTCAAAACAGTGAATTCAGAATTAAAATTTTACATTTGATAAATGTAAAAAGAGTACCTGTTACTTTGGTAATACAATCTAAATTTGACAAAACTTTGTCCAGAGGAGTAGGGTTAGGGGGAAAAAAGGTAAAGGAACACACCCAGGTGAGGGCAGTCACTGATAAGCTTCAGTAGGGCAGTGGCAGGCATGGGCCACATTTGCATTTTCAGAGCAGAGACCCTGGTATGGGCTGTGTGGGCGTGTAAGACAGGAAACGCTGGGCAGAGACGTGAAAGGGATGAGATGTGGGCTTGATTCAGGGTGTGGTGCTCTGGACAGGGAGATATTTAGGACAGTGGGTGCGCAGGGCGAGGAAGGGGGGAGTCAAGGCTGCCTTTAGGGACCCTTGGTGGGGTGCCTGGCTGGCTGTGGAGCAGAGAGGAGGGGCTCGATGGATAAGGGAGGCTCTGGTACAGGACTGGCCACAGCTTGATTTCCAGGTGGCCGTGGGACATCCAGGTTTAGGCCCCTAAGCACCTGTGACTTGTTCCTAAGCACCTATGACTTGTTCCAGGTTTACAGTCTGGTGGACGGCCAGCTACAGTGAGAATCCTGTGTCCTAATTCTTCCATCCCCCAGCCCAGCTTGACGGCTCATGGAAAGCAGGGAGAAGGCAGCCTGATTGCCTTCCGGGAGGTGCCAGGCACCCTGAGGGTTGATGCTGCTGTCCTCACTGTATAGGGTGCCCTCCCTCTGTTTCTCAGCTCTGCCTCCAGGGCCTGGGTGGCTGGAAGCTGGGGCAAGCTTGGCTCTGGAAGCACATGCTGGGGAAACCAAAGGCTCAATGGGTGGTGAGACTGGCCTTGATACCACAGCAGGCTCAGAGGGTTGGCAGGCCAGAGTGCCCAGAGGCTCATGGAGGCTGGCAGCCCTACCCAAGGTGCTGGACTGTCTCGGGTGGCCCTGGCATCAGGCCTCTTTCTCTTCCCTTTTCCCCGTAAAGCCTTCCTCATTTGGTGCCTGTCCTGCCACCGCTCAGGCCGACTCTACAGTCAGAGATCTGACAGTTCTGGTACCACAGGAGAATCTTTTACAAACAACACATTTGCTCACAATAACTCTCAGGGCTATTTCCGTTTTAATCAGGAGGTAGCCCCATAAGCCAAGGACTGAAGCTCTAATAGCGCAATTTCAACACCGAGGAGATTGGGACGGGAATTGTTGTGTACAGTGTTTACTTATCTGAGGGCCAGGTGTCTGTCTTCTTACGTGAATGGTATAAGTCACTTCTGGGGGCAGAGGGTTAATTCTGTCAGTGGACATTAGAAATAGCTCAGACTCTGAAAATTCAAACGTTAGCAGGTGCAGGGACAGTCTCACACTTCTGTGGCAGGAAACACTAGGGAAGGGCAGGACACTGATGTTTCAGCTAAGACAACTAACCTGGCTGCAGAATTGGTCCTGAGGGAGGGTCAGTGGCCACCCACCCAAGAACAGCATCCGGAGGTATGTCAGCAAAGCCCACCATGGAGCCAACCAGCCCTGAAAGGGAGGGCTCCCATGTTGGTGGGCATTGACAGGAGCAGCATTAAGTGGTGGCTGTGACCCTGTTCTAGCTAAAAATAAGACCAGTGGAAGGAGGGTTGCAGCTGGCCACTGACATGCAGAGCATAGAGAACAGCTTTTGGAGGTCTCCATCTAGAGTCTCTAACTAGAGGCGTGAGCATCAGGCTTGGGCTCCAGGGCCACCCAGGCACTAAAATGCTGAGCCCTGGGTGCCCTGGTGTCCTGGACTCCCTCAGACACACCATGCCTGCCATGATGAAGTCTCCTTGTCCCTCTTTGGTGAGACAAGTCTTGCCAGAAGCTCTGCTCTGGGCAGCCCCAGGTCAGGGATGGAGCTGATCTGGCCAACGATGCAGGAAAGGCAGGGCCTGGCCCCTAGAGTTACGGCGGGGGTGGAAATGGGGGCAGGGATGCTGCCAGCCCTGGATGAGACCAGCATCTCTGGTCTGAACGATAGTGTTCCAAGTAAAAAATGGACAACTATCACTGTCTTAAAACTTTTTCTCGATGATTAACCCTTTGAAGACCTTGAACCCCAGGAATTTTGGAATAGTGAGCCGCCTTTGTTTGTAAGATATTAACAACTTTTCATTCCTCCTTCAGTAGTACCTTATAACCTGTGACCCAGATATTACCTGGGGGCCTTTCTTCCGCTTGCACTCTAGGCAAAATTGTCTGGAATCCACCAATTCCTGGCCTGGGCGACACCAAAACCCTCCCACTTGCCTGGGGTGCGATATTCTTCAGGCTTCTCCTGTCTCTTGGGCAGCATCCAAAAGTCACTCACACAGCATCTGCAAGTTTAGTAGCTGTTAGTGGAGGACTTGGGGGCAGGTGTGAGGAAGATGTAAGATCCCCACGGTCCAGCAGCTCTGGGCCACCCTCCACTCCCTCTGCCCACAGAGCAGCCCTCCTCTGGGCCAACCCTCAGCAAAGGGATTTTGCATTTCTTCTCTTTGAAATGAATTTTGATCCCAATTATAAGGATAGTGAAGCTTTAAAAAAAATCTTTATATAGGTATAATTTGCTTTTAAAATAAAAATCCATTTTGAGTTCATTTTAAGGAATTTCTCAGCAGCTCTTAAACTAAATCCCCACCTAATGGTGCTGCAAAACCTGGGTGCAGGGGTCGTGGTGGGTCAGGGGTGGTGCCCTGATTTTTGTCGCCTTTGTGTTTTCCAGTTTCCACCCAGATGTTTGAGATCCTGTAGACGTGGACAGCGTCCCTGGGAGCAGAGCCGGGTGCACAGGCTGAACGCTGAGAAGAGGCAGCCTGGGACAAGGCTGGTCCCGCCTCCTGGTAATTAGTCAGTAGCATTTGGTGGTGATGAGGATGGGCACGATTTTCGGTTGGGTCTGTCTCACCAGCACGAGCTTCCAGATGCTCAGGTCATTGTATGAACTCCCCCAATCCTGCTCATTCAACAGCTCCCACGGGATCTGATGGGCCTTAGAATCCACCCTCTACAGCTTCCATAGTCACCCTGATGCCCAGGGGAGAGCTCACCACCAAGAAGGCCGCCGGTCCTGTCCAATCTTTCCATCACCGAGTGGCTGCTGCTGGTGGCAAGCTCTCCCTCGTGCCCTCAGCTAGAGTCTGCCTCCTGCAGCAACCACTGGCTTTTCTGGCTCCCAAGGCTCTAAGCAATCAGCTTGATCCTTCTTGCACGGGACAGCCCAACAGATGTTTGGGGACAATTGGAGTGCAGGAGTGCCAGACCTGGAGCCAGAGACAGTCCTGGTTGCAATCTGGGCTCCACTGTCATCCCTGTGATCCTGGGCAAGTTAGTTAAGCAATCTGGTTCCGTTTCTCCATCTGCAAAACTGGGACAGTGATGTCTGCCTCACAGAGTGGTCCTGGGAACAAATGTAAATCACGGCTAGAAGTGGCCTGGTGCTGTTTCATCACCAGTTCTCTGACACCCACTGGGTGTCCTACGATTCAATTCGGTTCTGGCACTACCCAGAGCCAAAGGGTGCACAAGTTAACTACCACAAGTTAAAGGGCAAGGCTGTCCACATGGTGGCCCTGCTTCAGAGGCCAGCTACAGTGGGGTCCCCAGGCCACCCACACTTCTGACCAACTAGGATGTAAATTTAGGGGTTTCCACGTCCTCCTTCAGTTTCCATAATTCACTAGAAAAGTCACAGAATTCACCAAAGGCACTGTAATTGTGATTACACATTTATTATGAAGGATCCAAGTCAGGAACCGCCAAATGGCAGCAGTGCATAGGGCGGGGTCTGGGGCTTGGGGGAGTGGCGCAGAGCTTGGTGCCCTCTCCTTGTGGAATCCGGGCTTGTCACCAGTTCAGCCTAGCCACGTGCTCACCACCCAGGAAGCCTCTGTGTCCAGAGAGTTTTAACACAGGGGTGGGGTGGGGATGTGTGTGTCACCACTGGGGAGAGGGACTTTATCACTAGGCATAATTGCCACTTGATGGAACTCAGTCTCCAGCCCCTTCCCCTCCCTTCCTCTCTGGTGCGGGTGGGGCTGAGATTGCAATCCTCTAATCAAATGCTTGGGTTTTCTTGGTGGCCAGTCCCTCCCTTGAAACTATCTAAGGACCCAGCGTAAATCACCTCATGAGCATAAATTCAGGTTTCATGGAAGTGGCTCATTATGAATAACAAGGTGATCCCAATGTCTTTTGGACATTTTACACATCCCCAGGGTTTTTGAAGCTCTGTGCCAGAAACTGGGGACAAAGACCAGATGTGTTCTCTACGAGGTCACACCTGTGCAACACACGTCGGCCTCCTGCTCTTCGGCGTCCTGCTCGCTCTCTCTTCTGTGGTCCCAGGTTGACATGTTCCCACTGTCTATCTGGTCAGAGAACGAGGCATCCTCAGCAGTCTTTTCTGCATGTGCTTCTTTTGTTCCTATAGCTCAAGATTGAATTATTTTTTAACTAAAACATGTAATTACAGTTATTTAGTGAGCACCTGTTTACCATCAAATCATAAGCCTCTCTTTACTCGAGTTCTTAATGCTATGCTGATTCTAGCCTCTCAAGGACACGTAATAAGAGCAAATGCTTGATAGCACTTGCTATGCACCAGGCGCTATTTCAAGTATGCACTTCACATACATTAACTAATGTGATCCTCACAACAACACAAAGAGGCAGCTACATAGTTGCAATCCCCATCTATACAGAGAAACTGAAGCACAGACAGGTTAGGTGATTTGCCCAAGATCACACAGCTAATAACTGACATAGCTGAAATTTGAACTCACTGTCTTACTCCAGAGTCCAAGCTTTTAACCACTAAGTCACTCTGCACAGAACTTTGATCACCTAAGAAATATTTGGGGAGGGAAAGGAAGGAGTATAAAGGATGCCCCTGTCTCACAGAGTCAAAGGGTCTGAGCAGGCCCCTGTTGTCATGGCAGAAGCGCCAGTGCTCCCGTTTCCTGCCCCGTACCCATCGGGGCACCCCGGGAGCAGCCCTCTGGGGCTGAGCTCTAAGAAGTGAAGCCAGGCCAGGAGGCCTGGTGGTGTGAGCTCCTGTCCGTCAGGCCCAGAGCTTTGTTCCTGGTGCTTTGGAGAGGAGAGCTAGTTCAGAGCCTTCTCAAACCCATTCCCAGGACATGCAGCCACTCCAAAGGGAAGCTAAGAGAATCAGCCTTTTCCTGCCCTGGTGGCAAGGATTCAGGCCAGGAAGGCTCCGTACCAGGCTGTGCTGGCCGAAATCCTAGGCCCAGCGAAGCTAAGAGTTCAGGTGGTTCTGGAGCTGGTGGGACCTGGAGTCATAAGGAACGCAGGGAACTCGGGCTCACATCCAATGCACCCATTGTGTGGTGTGTGTGTCGGGTTGGGGGGCGGGTTACTTGTTGCTACCTTAAAAAGGACTTGAGTCTGTGAAAGTGCCAAGGAGTATTAAAAGGGGAGGGGTGCCGTGGGCCATTCCTCTGGAAGAACTTGGTCTGCAGCGCTGTCTGCCCGGAAGAATTGGGTGGTGACTGCCTGCCTGCATTCCTGGTATGTTTGGCCTTGCCATCTCTTCTGACTCCCCAAGTTCCAGGGATGAGGCTGGGTGGGAGCATGATGGAGGTGACGGATTCTTAACTCACCCCGTGGAATTGACCTGAACCCACAAGGCAAACTGTCAGGTCATTTGTGTTCTTTGCAGATGTTTCCCTTTTGCATTTGGCGGGAGGGAGAAGCATGGCGGGCCGTGCGGGGCCGCAGGAAGAAGGTCCGCTGCTCCCGGAAACCTGCATCTTCCATGCTGCTGTCTTTTCTACACGGATCGATCTCTCTCCCTACAGTGTCAGAGCCAGAAAGGGCCCCGGAGTTCATTCTGTTCACATCCTCATTTAGGGTTGGACAAAGTGAGACCCAAAGAGGGAAATTACTCGTCCACGTCCTTGCAGCTAGAAAATGACAGAGTTGGGGTGAAACTGCCGACTCTGACTTCTAGCCCTGAGCTACTTCCACCAGAAACATCCTTAGGGAACTCAATCAGTCTTTCGCAGGCTGGCTGGAAGTGGCCACCTCCTGGAATGGACACCTTTCATTACACGTTCCAAGTGTTAACATCTAGCCAGCGGAATTTCAACCCTGGCTGCCCATTCGGATCACCCAGGGAGCTTGATGTCCAGGTCACACTCCAGACTAATAACATTTAAGTGTTTGATTTAAGTAGTTTTAAAAGTTCTCCAGGTGACTACACTGTGCACCCAAGGTTAGGAACCACTGCTCTAGGCCAAAGCTTCAGGCCATGAGTGGATTCTGAAGGGACCTTTTCCATGCGCCTTCCCCTAAACTTGCTATATGCCCTTCCCCAAAAGGGAAAAATGCAAACAAGGAAGGAAGGAAGGAAGGAAGGAAGGAAGGAAGGAAGGAAGGAAGGAAAAAGAAAAGAAAAGAAAAAAGAAAAGAAAAGAGAAGAAAAGGAAAAGAAAAGAAAAGAAAAAATAAGAGAAAGAAAGAAAAAGACCCGGGCTGACGGGGAGGACTCCCCCTTGTCCTCTTGTCTAGTGCATGGTCTGCGCTCACCCCACCCAGAGGAGCTGTCAGGTGGGAGGCAGAGCCCTGACAGCTCAGGGCCTAGTAGCTGTCAGTGGTGAGCTGCGGGCTGGAATGGTGGTTAAAGCTCGGGCCAACATGACCAGCCAAGGGGGCAGAGCAGAGCAGGACCCAGGAGCCAGGAGCACTCTGAGAGAACAAGGGAGCACTCCACCTCCTTGCAGAAGGGTAGCCCTTGGAGGTAAACTGAGGGAGGGGCAGGTTAAGGATGAAAGCCAGGTGTCCTAATCTCATGGAATGCTCTTTTGCTAGCATGTCCCTATTGCTGTTCCAAAGCTAATTATTGTTCAATCAAGACACTTGCCTTCCTTTGCTGAGAAGGGGATCAGACAAGGAGAAGACTAAAGCTCTGTAGGGCCCCCCCTGGGTGTGGAAGGGGTGTAACCCAGATTCGAGGGCCTAGCAGTGCTGACAAAGGGGGACTGACTGTGCGGCCAAAGCCCCGCAGCTGGGAAGTGGAGGTTGGAACTGCATCCTGCTTTTTCTCATGGGCTCCCGTAGGGCAGTAGAAGACATTCATTCATCCATCATTCAGGCATTTAAAAATGCAAGCTTGAGTAGAAAAAAACACGTGTTTTTTTCCCCCTGCCCGGCTCTCCAAAGGCTGCCCTAGTCCTCAGTCCAGGGACCAGGTCCAGGACTCTGGGCAACCCGGCAACCTGGTGCCCTTCAAACAGGGTTTATGCTTTTGCTAAAAAGCGTATGCTTTTTCTCAGCATTGACTTAATTTGATTTTAGAAAAACGTAATTTTTCATTAGTGAAAGTTGCAGACCTCTTTTAGACATGGAATGAGAATCCGATTCTGCACTGAGACACGTTTTACAGAAACAGATTCACTGATCATTCCTGTAGCGCCCAGAGCACGTCCAAGTCGTGCACAAAAGCATCGTGCAAAGCCTTCCTGCCCTTTGGTGTTCTCGCTCCCTTTCAGTTTTGTGAATTTACCACCAAACGTTTTTAGGAGGCTTCTTAGAGGCTTGACGTTTTAGATGAAGTAATGATTCCCAGTAAATAGCTTTACTCTGTGTAAGATAGGCATCACAGAAATCTCCCCAAAGTCTGCCGGTCGTGCTGGCACTGGGGGAACCGTCTACTTCAACCAGAGGGTGGCCAGTTAAGCCTGGCGGGATAGTCAGGGAGGGGTTGTGGTCGCCTGAGCCGGTGCCCTGTTTTCACTTATCCGATGATGCATTATGTCCCCTATGGCTCTGCAGCTGTCAGCGCCCCGCCCTCGAACCCGCGGCTCCCATGACCGCCTCCTGGAAATAGCCTCATCCCTTTATGAATCCCACAGAAATCAACCCCTCTGCTGTGTACCCCGCCTGGGACCTCCAACCGGTCTGCCCCTCTTCCCTTCTCCGCAGGGTTCCAGGAGTGGATTGTAAACCCGCCAGGACAATGAGTGAGGAGACTGTCCCCGAAGCCGCAGCCCAGCCGCCGCTGCAGGGGCAGCCGTACTTGGACCGCTTCTCTGAGGATGACCCTGAGTACATGCGCCTTCGCAACCGTGCGGCGGACCTGCGGCAAGACTTCAATCTGATGGAGCAGAAGAAACGCGTCACCATGATCTTGCAGAGCCCGGTAAGGGGGGTCTGACCCAGGCGGGGCAGGCGGTGATGGGCGGGGACTGTGCTGATCCACCTGCGTGAACCTGAAAGAGCTCTCTCTGTCTCTTGCTCAGAGTCCTAACAGTTTTAAGCCCGCTGAGGTGTTTGATTCTCTCTCTAGTCTCTGGTGCATGGCAAAACCTGGTTTATGTGTAGGTGGTTTAGCTCGGTGGTGGGTGGAGGTGGGTCTGAGAGGCAAGAGCCCCACCTCACTTCTGAGCCTTAGTCCGTCTTCTTCCCTCCTCACCAGAAGCTAACAATGAACAAATTTGTGTAAAACGGGGGGTGGGGGGGGGTAGCAGAGGGCACCACGTGGAAGATTTGGGACTCCTCTTCTTGAACAGGAGAAAACTCACTGTTGAAACAGTAAGGCTGACATGCAGGGGTGAAGAGGGCCTGGAAGCCCCGGGGGGTGGGGGGAGTGGAGGGTTCAGTGGGTTATGGATAGGAGCCTGGGAAGGGAGAGCCACTCAGGATCACCCCACCAAGGCTCCAGACGAGGTGCCTGCCTGGCATGGACACGGAACTCATCCTTGAGGTGAGGAGAGAATGTGGGCCTAATGGACCATCAAATAGGATGGTGGTACATGCTCTTGGGCAGAGAGGAGGAAGAGCAATGGAGACTGAGGGTGATGGAGCTGAGAGGTCCTCAGGAAACAGGGCATGATCCTAAGGGCTGGGAAGCTCAGGGATGGAGCTGGTATCTCCCGGTGCTTGCCAGGATGGCTCTGCCTCAGCCCCCACTGTGCTTTGGGGGAGCCAGGGCATTACATGGGCCATGTGTGACCTTAGCTGGGAGCACACAGTGAATGCTCAGGCCTCCCAGAGGAGCTCTGAAGGATGGGCCTGAGGTCTTGGTGACAGGTGACAGACACTGTGTTGGGGAGCCTGAAGCTGCTAAAGCATTGGGGGTGATGGAAAAAGGCCAGAGTATGACTAGGAGGGATGGCAGGTGTGGGAGAAGTGGCAGAGTTAGTATCAACCCAAGTATCCGCCAGAGCGGATGGAACTCTGGTCTCAGGCAGGTGATGGGGATGGGAGGAGAGCTCAGGCTGCTTCTCTTTCACATTCACCAACACCTGAGCCGCTTGCTGTTTCCCCCTGAGTGCTCTCTACTGCCACCTGGTGGACAGGCATGCTAGATTCATAGCCTGATGGTCTGAAAAGCCAGGCTTGGAGTAGTGGGACATCGGAAGTGGAGACCTCAAAGGTCATCAAATCCTTCTGAAACTGAGGAAACTGAGGCCCAGAAAAGCCATAGACGTGCCTAATGGACAGGGGAGATGGGGCACTTTTTCATTCAGTTCTGCTTTTTAAAATGTCCCAATTACTAAAGTGAGGTCCTTTTGTGTCTGATAGGGAGGGATCTTGACCATCACTTTGACACAGGAAAGACCTGGAGTCGAGTACTGCCCACGGGGCAAAGGGAGCAAGATCCATTCCCAGCATCTCCTTGTGGCTTCCCCAGTAGCAGTTTGGGGAGGCTCCTACAATCCCAGTGGAATTGCCCAGCATCCTCTGGGGCCCAGGGATCCCAAGTGTAGCCCTGGCCTAGCTGATGGGAGCGAGGTGGGCACTCGGAAGAGGGGCCCTGGGTCTGCTGCATGAGATGCACTGAGGGGACCAGCGGCTCTGGGCCTCCTTTTAGTCTTTCAGGGAGGAGCTGGAAGGCCTCATCCAGGAGCAGATGAAGAAGGGGAACAATTCCTCCAACATCTGGGCTCTGCGGCAGATCGCGGACTTCATGGCCAGCACCTCCCACGCAGTCTTCCCAACATCTTCCATGAGTACGTGGGGAGCTGGGGAGCTGCCAGGAGCAGAGGGTGAGGGAGGTGGGGTGGGGAAGAGAAGAAGGAGCAGCAAGAAGCAGCTTGGTTGCCTGGCTACGGGGTGAGTGCTGCAGTTGCATTAGTAGACCTGGGGGAGCTGAGCAGCCACCAGAGAGGTAGCTGGCTCTGCTTCAACGCTGCTGCGATTTAAAGACCCACAGGAAAATGATCCATGATGCCCAGAAATAGGAGGGGCAGGGGTTGTGGTGACTCAAAGGAGAACCTGGTTCTGGTTGTGCAGGGCAGGATAATACAATGTCGCTGCTCTGAGAGGCAGAACAGCCTGTGAGGGAACCTCCCCGTACCCCACCTCATCAGTGGATTAGCGTGAAGGGAAGAGCTTTGCAACTGAAGGTTCATTACGTGGCTTTTGCTTGAGGGCCCAGGAGTGAGGATTCTGCTCCCCAATAACTTTAGCTATGGGTACAGAGCTGAAAAGAAATCTTTCTGTACTAGCTGCATCCCTGACTCAGGTTGCTCTTCCCTAGTCCCCTGGAGCCACTCCCTTGGAGATGGAGCGAAGGGATGGGAGGAGGCCACTGAGCCAGTGTCTCCAGGCCCCAGGGGAAAGGCTAACCTGGCTCTGTGGACCAGGGCCGACAGCAGACAGGGCTGGGCATGAACCCACTTTCCTGGGCTCTGAAACAATCCCTCTAACCTTTAAGAAACAAACATCAGAAATACTTCCTCTCAACAAGATGAATACAGGATTATGGTAGAAAGTTAAGAAAATATTCAAGAAAGGAAAATTGCTGTACTGTGTTCTTACAACCAAGAAACTACTATTATCAATATTTCAGCTTTTTCCGGTTAACGTATATAGATTACGCAAAGATGGAATCACATTATTCATACACATTTAATATCTGAACATGTCTTGACTAGTTTTCACATAAATTATGGTTCTATAATATAATTTTGAGTGGATGGATGTTATGGCTAACTATGCCATAGTTTACTCAATTTCTGATTTTTTTGGACATTCAGATTGTTCCCAACTTTTTGCTATTATGAGCAACGATGCAATAAATAACCTTGTAAATAAACCTGATTACATCTATGATCATTTCTTAAGATGAATTACTAGAAGTAGAATTGCTAGATCAAAGTAGATGCATGCTTTATAGAGTTTAAAGCAAAACGCCAAATTACCCTGGAGGAAGACAGGACCGATCTACGTTCCCAGCAGCCATGCAGCAGAGTGCCCACGTACCGCACCTTGATCAGTATTATGCGTTGCCATTAGTTTCGTTCTCATGAATTGATAGTTGGTGAAAAGTACTTCGTGTTTAATGTGCAGTTACTAGTGAGGTTGGATATGTTTTCATATACATATTGGACATGATTTTCTTTCTGCAGTAAATTGCCTCTTGCATCCTTTGCCAATTTTCCTGCTTGTGTATTCTTTTCCTATAGATTTTCAAATCTTTATAAAGTAAGACTATCTCTATTATTTGTCAAATATATTGCAGTTTCTTTCCAGTGTCTCGCTTGCCTTTTAATTTTGTTGATGATGTTTTCGTCTGGTTGAATGCTTTAATTTCCATGTAGTTGAATCACTATTATTTTCTTTTGCTTTCTGCTTTTGATTGCCTGTGTAGAAACAACTTCCCCATGGTTTATCATCTGATGAAATGCCCTTAATTATTCATTTGCAAAATTTTTCAACTCTTTGTACAAGTTGTTTCTTTAAATAACTTTAGAAGTATTTTATCAAGTCTCTGTTTCCCCTCAAAAAACTCCTCTTGGGATTTTGATTGGGACTACTTTAAATG